>JAVXUL010066874.1:0-10012 GCA_035590515.1 Trichilia minutiflora
AAAAATATTACCTAAACGTCAGAACAGTGACACGTAAATTATTTAAAGTAAATATAATAATTTTATTTTAAATAAATATTTTTTTAATATTCATAAATTGTAAATTTAATACATTTATTTTTATTAATAACAGCATCGCTAATAATCATCATAAATTATTTTGTATAGTATATATTAATATATAATAAGTATAATATATTATTTTGATAGGATTTGAGTGTGCAAAAATATTATTTTGGAATATATTTATATTTAAAATATTTATAAAAATTAAAAATATAAATATATTTAAAATAAATATAATAATTTATGAGTATAATAATCTTTTTAATAGTTAAGTAATATTTTTAAAAATATAATTTATGAGTGTCACTTAATTTGAATATAAAGATTTCGATACATTCTCTTGAAACATTAGAAATTCAGGTATCGTTAATAAATTAATTTTGTAATGCTTTAAATTAAAGGGTATATTATTTGGATTTTGATTTTGGGATATTTAAAATACACGACAGGTTTTGTGGGATTTCCGTTGTGAAATTTTGATAGAGCAGCAAGTGGGGATCGATGTTTTGGTCCACGTTTCGTCACCCTTCAAGCACATGTGTCTTTTTTAATCTTGAAAACATAAAAGGAAAAAATTAAGACTTATCTTTTCTTTTTTTTCTTTTTTTTTTTTAAATGACTTTAGATTTTTCTTACTGCCATTGTTATGGTGTCCAAAACTTAAAATTTAAATTGTTAGCACCGTTCTACTACTAGACTGTTACTTACTATGAAACAGAATCATGCTTAATTAATCCCAGGTTTCCTGTAACATAAAGCTAAAAGCTTGCGTAAACTTGCAAATTACTTCCATCTATTTTGGGACCAGTATTTTACAATAAAAAAGACAACAGAATGTGTCCGGTTCGGATTCTCCCATTTGTATGTAAGAATGTTAAGAATGTCAACAAACAACAATCTAAAGATACTGAAATGGAATTTCGTCCTGTCGGTATTCCAATTCGAAAAAAAGATAAAAGCCAGCGTTTGTTTATTTAAATTTGAGACATGAAACTCATTGAATCATCATCAAATTAGTATTTCACAATTGAAAAAAAAGAAAAAAAGAAACCGCCAATTATAAAGTATAGAAGGCAATTCCATGTTGACGAGGCTCATTTGGGTTCTTGTCCTTGTCTGCTGGTGAAATCTGAAACTTGGTACATTAAGTAAACTAGATTCAGAAAACAGCGAAAAATGAATGAGATGAAGAAAAAGTTTTCTAATGTAATATCCGTACCCATGTTGTGGTATCTTTTAACTATCTTAAAATATTGCCCACCTAAGTACACAACACTCTGCAGGTGTTGGTTCTGCTTCCTGAAAAACAAAAAAGTTCAAATAAAAGAGATGAAACTCTGAGCTGAACGCGAACCAAATGGTACTCGTGCAAGAAATTATTAATTTGAGAAAACAATGGATATGGTTGGACATTTTTCAATAGTTTGATCAATTCCCTCACAATTACATGGTCCCATAAATTAGCTGGATGAGCGAAGCTGCTGCCAGATTTTGGCATATTGGTGCCCTGCCGTTCGCCGCACCACTGCAACACCAAAAATTTATTTCCTTGTTCATACATACTAAATCTAAACCAAAAGCCAATAATTTATTAAATAAATTGTCTCGTATCTTAAATAATAAATAGTTACACACTTACACTAGACTGTCTCTACCAGATATCAAACAGTGTGATTACCGAACATGACAAACGTGCCCTTAAATAGCGTCCTTTTTTGCGTCTTGTGGCTATTTCCCATGTGATCTCTAACATTTTTTCTGGGTTTTCATTTTCGTTTTATCAAACAGTTGGTGAGTTTTCAAGTCGTCAATGACTCAAAAACGGACCCCATCCATTTGTAATAAATTTCAGGCACATCCCCACATGGCTGCCACCATGTGACTGCTGGTATATAAGGCTAGCCAAGTCGAGAAGTCATTTTCACTGGTAAATCTTTCCGATTTGTTGCAGGCTTTCTAATCATAGTGATGGAACCATTTTCTAGAAGACTAGAACTAGAACCAACCTAGCATAGTAAGCCCAATGAGTGGGATTTTTTCCGATTTTATCGGGGCCCAATTGTTTCATGAGGACATATACACGAGTCATTAATCAGGAAAATTAATTTGGGTCCCGCCAAGTCATATGCATGGTATGAACTTGTAAATAAACACAAGAAATGCCACAAATCCTATCCTTCAACCTCTTTCCCTTGTTTTTGGGAGCTAAATTTTTATTTAAAGTTCTCTCCTAAAGATAATTAATCTTGTTCTAAATTTTTGCTATGACCCTTTTCCGCTTTGGATTTGACCAATTGTTATCGGGACAAATTACTGAGGTGTTCTTCGAGCCAATAAGAGGTCACAGCAAAGTAGCCACAAAGCCAAATTTGTACACGCAAAGGCAATGGCATGGACGCTGCAACACAAAAATCCAAACCTTTCTGCTTAAGATTCATTCCTAAGACACAAACCAATCCAGGAAGATCTTCTTTCTTATTCTCCCATTACAGTAAGAGTCATCAGACCGTACAAGTAATGTCAAGTCAGAGGTAACGGTCTTCCATCACCCCGTTCAGTGCAAGTGTACCTTTCTAGGTCCCCAGAAGTCCCAGCTCATCAATCACTGTTTCTCACTTTCTCTGGGCTACCTCTGGGATTTGTGGTCCCCACACCCGACCGATTAGCGTTTGCTGATTCGGCTTACGGACCGTCCGTTTCGAATAAGAGTAAAAACACCTGTCGATTACCTTGGACATCCACCTAAGGGCACTGACCCGTAAACTGTGTGCTTCCCTCGTCGTTCGGAATAAATTTATATTTTATAACCAAATTATCAAAATCACGATTTTAATTAAAATTATTTTTTATTTAAAAAATTAAAAATTAAAAATAAAAAATAAAAATAAAATTTTTAATAATATATAAATAATAAGATATTTAAAATATTTTTATAAATTAATAAAATCGATCAAAATTAATTAAAATTATTTAAAATTAATCAAATTTTATATTATTTTATTGTTTTTGATTTTAATTAAAATCGAAATTATTTTCTTATTAAAATTACGATTTTGATCGATTTTACTGTTTAAAATCACGATTTTAATAATAATACTACGGACCCAATATTACACACTTGTTAAATATTTTTGATGTGAGTGAAGCTGTATATTCATACTCCATATCATCACACAGTAATTAATCCATCCAATGATTTTCAGATGGCATAAAATAAATTGCACGGTGACTAAATTTGAGAGGTGAACTTTATATGTAGATGTATATTTATTCTGTTTTTTTAATGATTATCATATTTTAGTAATTATTAATTTTTGAATTATATAATTAATAATACGATACTTACATTATATCTAAAGTTTTTTTTTAAAACATGAATATAATCATTTTATTTAAAAATGATTGTCATATTTTAGTAATTATTAATTTTATTATCCATAATTCATATATAGATAGGTACATCATATTTATCAATAAATATCATGTTATTTGTAATATCAATTAATTTGTTAATATAATATAAATTAAAATATAAAGTTTTTATATGTCTAATATGATGTAAATGAATGAGAATAGCATTTTGAGAATTATTTTAATTTATTATTATATGGTCGTTTTTTTCATGTATGTTTAATGTGGTCCATAACAAATATAACATCTATTGAAATATAATTTATACTATCTATCTACCTATCTTTTAAAAGAGATACGAACTTTGAATCTCTTTTATAATTTAAAAAATATTAACATTAAAAATTATTACAATGTGGACTTTGAATCCCCTCCACTCCTATAAATCATAAATAATTTAATCTTGTCATTGATTTCATCATTGTAGGTAAAAAAATATATCTTATTATATACGTTTCATGCATAAACCATGACGTAACTATAAATTGTATTAGAATGAAAAGAAATTTAAACTACAAATACAATGAATATTTTAGAAAGAAATAAAGGACTAAAATTTGGAAAATGGAAGTGAGAGTGAGGAGGAAGGGGTCTGTCATGATGATGCTGCCTTACCAGTTACCAGGCTGCAGTGTCACGTGAAATAGGTATGGAAGATTAGCAACCAAATTCTACTATCTTTCTTTCCATTTCCATAGCCCAGTTTCCTAGTGGGCAAACAAGTAGGGTCATTTAATGTCATTTTCAACCCACCGACAGCCAAGCTACGAGACGAAATGGAGTTAGATTCTAATGGATTCTAAAATATTTTGCTCAATCTTAGTAATAGATATCATTCATATTTCAGACTTTATTTATTTATTGTGGGGTTTCAGCCTTCAGGTCAAATGGTCAATGTCTCGTGAGGAGATATTAATGCATAACCCCACACTCCCCTGATACTACCCACGCTCTTCCTTCACTTGGCTTTCTTAACTCTTTGAAATTGGATTGTTTCCAATTCACCATATTTATTTTATAATATTTTAGATATCTTTATGTCGTGAAATCTGTCCTCCTCTCCTTGACTTAGCTTGACCGTTTTCTTTTTTCTTTGAAAATTAATTTTCCACAATTAATTTTTATTTTCCCTACGTTGATTCATAGGAAGAGAAAAGAGGTTACAGTACAGTAGTAGGCTACAGCCTACCCTTGTGGGTTTGTTGGGCTAATGTTAAGGCGGAGGGTGACAAGTAGCCGAGAATTGCAGCTAGTTGTCTCTTAATCATAGTTGGGCCGATACGAGAATTTATTTTGAGTCAGAGTTGGGTTGGGACACTGAAGATTGTTGTAACCAGGAAAAAGGCCGGGCTGTCTATTCTCACCAAGACCCGATTAATTGAATTCGTTTTAATGATAGGATTAATTGTGATAATTTGAGTGACGATAACATTATTTAATATTAATTTAATATAATTAAATAAATTTATATTTAAAATTTTTAATATAATATTTATGTTATATAATTAAATTAAATCGAATTTAAATTTAATTTTTGAATTCGTTTAAAATATTATTAAGATATTATTAAAATATAATTAATTAATTAAATAATTATTTAATATAATAATTTTATTTATTTATATTTGATATTTATTTTATATTAAATAATTAATTAATTAGATAAATTAAATTTTATCTTAATTAATTAAATAAATTGAATAGATTAGATTAAGTTAATGGTCCAAATATATTGTGTTATATTATTTATTTAAAAAATAGATAATACAATTATTAAACGAATGGTACGATTAATAAATAGATCGTATTCGAATTGAGAATTTTTAACACGATTAACAAATAAATTATATTTAAACGAATATAAAAAAATACTATAAATTTATTAATACAATATGAAGACGATACATTTATCTAAATTGATATTATTAAATAAAATATTTAATTTATCAACAATTATTTTAACAAATTTATCTAAAAACAACGTAGTTTCTTTCATCAACAATGGTTATAAATAAAATATTTTTAAGAGCAAATCATTTTTTGGAGAAGATTTATTTTTTTATCAAAAAATTGTCCAACGTAAATATTGAAATTTAATGTGAAATTTTAAGCTATGTCATTAATCATTTATCTGTTGAAGTGCAACGTGGCAATCAGCGGAGGCAAGTACGTGCTGTTTCAATATGCACTGCCACGTACACTGGGTCAAAAACTTGGAGAAAACGAAACCTCAACGTTCAACCAAACCAACAACGGAAACCGCGGTTTTGCAAGAGCGGGGACTTAGAATTCCCCCGTCATTTCTCGAAAGTTGATCATTCCCACGAATTCAAAAGGGGGAAAAGGAAAGCTGCGAAAGCATAAACCTTGACAGTACTTTGTGGACAAGAACTAAAACCCTAACTCTTAACTCTAATAATACAGCGATACAAATTAGTGATGGAGAAAACAAGCGATAAGCCCGAGTGCGCACAACAGGCGCTGGATCTGCTCAATTGCGTCACACAATCGGCGTTCGATCAAGAGAAATGTCTACGTCTCTTGAATGCTCTAAGAGAGTGTGTTGTGAACAAGGTATTTTTAATTTTCTATTAGCCTTATTCGATCTTCTCTTGTTATTTGATTCGTCATATTTTTGTGCATTATTAATGGATTTATAGCTAGAATCTCTGGTCTTTCAATTGCAAAATTTGAAGTTGAATTAAATGTCTTGTTATCAACGTTCAATATATTTTGCCTATGAGAATAACTACGCTTCGGTGATATATTTTTTCAGTTTCGAATACTATACAAAGTTCGTTCTGTTTATTGTGTGGAAAATTTGAAAACTATTTGTAATTCTCTAGAGATGCGAAGAGAAGCATGTTCCAATTTTGATTCAAGAAAATCAACAAAAAGCTAACTAAAAAAATTAGAGTTTTGCAACATGTGCTAAAAATTGCTTGTTAAATCTTGATCAAAGTTCAGTTCCAGAGAGAAAGAGAAAAGCAATTGAAACTTCATAAATAAATTGGGTTTTTGGCCCCATGATTAGAACAAATCAATTTAGCATCTCGTCAATTTACCTTTCTTTCTGATAACATGGGGATCCTTTTAAAGAACTCCGCAAGCCCTGATCATGTATGCTTTTATTCCATATAAGAGAGGGGGAACACACTGATTTTTGGGTGGCCTTATTGAACATTCGTGTTCGTGGTTAGATATTAGCTGGCTTTGAGATTTGTCAGTGGAATATGTCTTGCTTAGATACTATCATGATTTAGAGTTATTGTTGATTCAGATCTGATGTGGTGCAAATGAAATGCTATCACTTCAAGGCATTTTACAATATCATGTATATAGAGTGAAATGGTTCTTGAAATTTAGTGCCTCTCAAGTCATTGTTCTCACTAAGAAACTTAACTAAATTCCACCATGAAAATTGTAGAAACATGCATTTATATACAACATTTGACATGCCTTTCTCACAATTCTTGTCAATGCAATGAGCTTATCTGGTGGTGCTTCATACAAACTTTGTGCACACATGCATAAATATGGTGTTATTGTACAGTAACGCTTGCTTCATTCTTATTGGATGGGTTTCTTATTTATCTTTTTTGCCATTTTTCCCACAGAAAGTGAAGAAGTTCTCATTGGCTGACCATGACCAGCAGGAAACAAACCCTACTAACAAGAAAGCTTGAAGTAATCTTTTGTTAGTAGGATTCCGATCTTTGGTCCATTTTACTTATTTGAGAAGCTTGATCATTTCCCTCCCCTATTTTGACATAAGTTGTTAAGATTTGCTGATCACTACAAGGGATTGCATTGTACCTCGAGTTGCAAAACCTTAAAGAATTTCAAAATTAGCGAAATGTTTCCCCTCAATTGGTCATGGTTGGAGTTTTATGGCAAGGATTCTAACATTTGAATGCTTATTTGTATTAGTCTGAATGTTATATTACAATAACCTAACTGAAGCATAAGTTTTCATTTACTGTTCAATTTCTGATGGATACAAATACATGGTTGAGACCTTGTACGCATCCCTTTTTGTCCATTCATACTAGTGATAGCAGAGTAGCAATCCTGTATTGTCAATTGTCTGTGTTGCAATAAGTTTCTACAACTTTCCTGAAATACGAAAACCTTATCCAGGTGAAACTGAATGATAATTTATTTACCTCTTAATCCCTTTATCCTGTTATATGTTAATTTCTAGACTACTTCCTGTATCAGTCAAGACATGTTTTGTTTCACTCTTCAAAATGTTCTCATTACAATTCTACATTCCAGTCTTGTACATTCTGCTTCCTATTATTAGCATTCTTCATCAGTTTCCATTGCTAATTGTGTACACTACCGTCCCAAATTTCATAACTTTGCAACGCAGCAAATTTGCAAGAGTATCTAAGTTGATGGCGGTTTATAAATTAAACATTTAATATATGCAATAGGTATGGGATATCTTGAGTGTACATAAGAAGAAAAAAGAAAAGACATCAGGAAAAACGATAATACCACCAAACACAGAAACTACAATATAGACAGCCACAAAGCTCAGCAACAATTCATTAATGTCAGAAAACTACATAGGAAACAGGTCTCACCATTTTGGACAAACGAAAGATACACATCATCTTTCATATTTACCCCATCAATTCTTTTCCTATGCCTTTCATATCTTAAATGAACGAAACAATTTCAAATCCAAACTCTCAAAATCTCCTCCCTTCCATTAGCTAATAAAATTGATGATTTACAAGCTGGGAGCGAAATCGGCCGTGTGAATTAGGTAAGTAAGCAGCAGCGCCACCGCCATCAGCACGTACGCAATCCCTTGGTCAATCGCAGTCCCTGAAATAAACGAAAACCACCCCATTTCAATGGCATTCTTCAGAAAATGTAAAAGTTCAACTGTCGTAATTGGATCCACCTGGGTTGGATTTCTTATGTTTCTAGACTCTACATTCTATTGGCAGTTTTGATACAAGATCTTGACAAATCTAAAACCCAAGAAAATGAAAAATCTAACAATGTTTCAAAGGCAGCAGAAATCATAACCAAATCGTCTCGGATTTGGAAGTTAGAACATACCGTCACTGGTGGGGCTGGGAGCCTGAGCCTCGGTGGCAGGTAAGAAAACAGCAAAAACGAGAGCTATAACAGCCAAAAAATCAAAGGAAACCCAAGAAACTGCCATTTTCTTTTTTACTTTCTTTCTTCGTAATCAATAATACGATATATATTTTTTGAAAAATGCAATAAAAAAAGAAGCAGAATAACTCTCGACCTCCCTCTGCGACGCTCTCTGAAAACCTGTACGAATATGTCAGGAGAGTCGCAGAGAGGGAGAAAGAGATATTACAAACAGAGAGAAGAAGCTAAATTTTGATGATGCAAGGGAGATTTAAGAGCGGGGATTTAAATCGTTAACAGTATCCTGGTTGGTTTAAAGATTCCTGTTTGAGGTTGGAAAGTAGAAAAAACCGGTGAAGCCGGTAACCTGGAGACGGGACGGAATGTGGGGAGACCGCATGTTGCGGGATGAACATGGAGGTTTAAGGCTGAAAGCGATATGACGGTCTAGTTTTGGAATCCCACTAGTCTGCTTCCTTCTGTTGGTGCCATATGCCCCGATTGTGATTCGTCCACGTTTGCATGGTCACATTATCAAAAGGTTGTTTAAATAACTGATTTTAGTAAAAAATAACTATTTTTGAAGATAAGTTTTCATAATTAATTTTACAATTATTAATTTATTTATTCAATAAAAGTAACAAGGCAAGTATATGTTCTAATTATTTTTTATTTAAAACATTATTTTTAATGAATCCAATTAAATATGTTTTACAACATAGTGTCAAACTTATTCTTTAAGGTTAAAATCTCACAAAAAACTATTTGTAAAATACTAATATCAAGTGTATTTCATATATATATATTTTTTAATTTTAAAATAAATTTTGATTCTTTTTAATTCTTTTTGTATTAATTAAAGAATTAGAATTATACATATTACTTCAAATTTTATAATCCTTTAAAAAAAAATCATTACTTACGTAATTTTAATGGCGTTGGACAAGTTGGATTCAAAACATAAATGGGCCTGGTTTAGGGCCTATCAGGCTGAAATTGTTGCGGTTTCTATGGTTTATGTGCTTTAAGTAAGGTTATTCAAAAAATTCGATTTTTTAGGGTATCGGTTCGGATTCGGAATTAGGTATCCGAAAAATAGGATACCGGTTTAATTAGGATCAGGATCAGGTTCAAAAATTTAAATCCGGTTTAATTAGGATCAAGATCAGGTTTTAACAAACAGGGTATCGATTTTAAACAGGTACTCGATTTTTATTAATAATTTATTTTAAAATTTTAATTATTATTATTATAATTATAATTTTTTTTAAAATTTAATTAAATTATAAGAATATCTTGCAGAATGATAATTTTAGAGAACATATATATGAAAAAAAATATATCTTTATTCTCATTTAATATAATTTTGATTATTTTAAATAAGAATAACTGATTTTTATTCTATATATATATA
>JAVXUL010066885.1:0-10011 GCA_035590515.1 Trichilia minutiflora
GGATGGATCCCAGTTGAATTGTTTACGATGAATGATTTTATTTATTGTGCGCACAAATTTATTCGAAGTGTTTGTGGCTTGATTTATCTATTGAGAGTTTGGGTGTAAGGCAGGATTGTTTGGAAGTGTGATGTGATATTTTTGTGAAAAACAGATTTTTATATCTTACAGGCCTACAGGTTGTATTCTGTGTGATTGAGTATACATTGGAGGTCTGTGATAGTTATCACATATGAGACCCACGGATCGAGATGTGACAAATTTAATCGGAGAAGTGTTAATGAGTTATATAAGATTGAGGGCAGGAATAGGCCAAATGGGATTTTGTTGTGGATTACTTTACGATAATTTTATATTGGTTGTTTTTATTACGAGGATTTTATGATTATATATATCAATATACATGTTGGTTCTATCTGGATTAGATTTATTATAGATTTGATGTGATGATTTGGCTATTTGGCTTGACTTATATGCTTAGTTTTGTGATATATGATCGAAGAGTCAAATTGATTTATATGATTATATGATCGAAGAGTTATCTATAATTACGGAGCTTAGTAATTTAAACTTACCTAAGAGAAATTATTTTAATGAGTAATAAATCGGTGAAATCATTATAAGGAGATGATGATCCCAATTATGTTAGAGTAGTATATTAGGTAAAAAGTAGATGATAGTTATATAAGGTGTTACTTGATTACTTGATATTAATATTAATAGTAGGTTTAGTTTTCTTAAATTACATGTATATTTTTGTAATTTATTAAAATAATAATTTATCAAGCTTTTATTGATTTATTATATAAAAAATATACTGACAATTTTAATGTTATTTTTAATCTGAGTAATTATCAAGAGAAAGAGTTGGTATAATACTTTTAATTTATTTTATAATATTTTAAATGAAATAAAATATTTTTCTTTGATTTGTTGTTATTTTAGTACCTGTTTGGTCCAGTTTTTTGAACGCTTCTTAACCTCTTTTTGTTAAAAGCTGTACCAAATAGATAAAAATAAAAAAACTTTTTACAAAAAGTCTTTTTTACATTTAAAGTATAAAAAAGAACTTTTTAAAAAGTTAGAAAATAGGAGCTTTCTCTTTCCTTCTTATTAATGCACAAATAATATTTATTTTATTCTAAAAATATCTTCTTAAGTCATTCTTTTAAATATTTTGGTTTAATTAAACTAAATATCCTTTATAATAATTTTAATAAAAAATTTATTTTATCTATTATGATAAATAATTTCAAAAAAAAATTTATCTTAATTTAATTTTTTTTAAATAAAAGCTAACTTTTAAGCTTTAATATGCTCTAATCAACCCAATTATTAGCGTTTTTTTGTTTTTTTTTGACAAAAGGACGGTATGTAGCCGGAGCATTGCCTGTGATTTTACAAATAATTAGGGATTCTTTGCTAACTTCCATGGTACAAGATGATGAAAATCTTTTCGTACATAATATAATATAATATAATATAATATAATATCTTGATTTATATAATTAATATATTATTTCAAAAAGAAAAACATAATTGTTATTATAAAGTTAGCCTTTTTAATCTATCATATTCTACAGAGAAGTAAGTCAAAATGTTTTTTTTTTCCTATTTTATAATATCACGGGTTAAGTTAATTTTTAATAAATAATGAAATTATTGAATTATATGCTTATTTTGATTTATTATCCATCTTTTTCTGTATCTTTCAATGAATTTTGGATTATTTGTTGATACTGGAATTTGATATTATGGTGGCAACTAAGCTTGCGACTAAGTAGAGTGACATATGGTTGAGGACTTCTTCTTTTTTTCGATAGAAGAGGACTTACCTCGAGGATGTAGCATTTTCTTAATTGTTTCAGAGTAAACATTGTAAATGCTTTACAGATTGTGGGAGTAATTGTGGGAGTGATCTTTTTAATGAGCCATAATGCCATATGGTAATGTATTTTTGACGGAGACAACAGAGGTGTATGTCATGGTAAATATTTTTTGCATTATTTTACACATGCTTAGCATAACATCAGGATATTGATTTTGGAGCCAACCAGGTGCAATTTTTAGGAATATAGAAAAATTCCCCAATATATAATAACAGTGAATGGGCAATTGCAATTTTCTCAATTGCTAGCTACAAATTCTGATGCATAGGAAAAAATGTTGTAAAACCCTACTTAGCTGATGGATATCTTAGCTTAATAAGAGTTCCAACTTTAGATCACCCTACTTATTTATTTTATTCAAGGTATCATTGTTTATTAACTCTGATAGTAGAGAGCTGGCTGCTACCTCAACGTGCTGTGAAAAGTTGGATGTATATCTATATACAGGCAGATATATGGGATTAGTGAATAGATATTCATTCTTATGTTGTCTGCAAACAATAAAGCTACCATTATTATGAATTACATTTATTCTAATCTAGGATCATTTTAGAATTGTTCATTGGCACATAATTCTAAAATTAAATATTATTGCTTGCATCTGGGAAAGAAATATAAAGCTGTAGCAAGCCTTGATATGTTATTGAAATGGTGGTTTCTTTAAATCATAATGAAGCAAGAGCAAAAGTCTTAAAAATTTGTGGTGAGAATCTAATGATTTTTAGGACAGAGCTATCGACGAAAGGTTTCCCATCAGTTTAGTTCTTGTTTTCTTGCGTTCACAGATCTGGCTGGGGCCAATACTTATAGCAAAAGGAACATATGAGCACAATTTTTCTTTGTTTATTAACAGCAGAAGCGGTGGTAGCTTCAAGTGGATGTTTTTGTTGTACTTTGGTCTTAGGATCTCTCATTGACTATAATTTTTGAGCTGAGTCATACTCTTTTGTAAAGATATTTTGAATCCTTTTAGGGTTTGAGGACAGCTTGTTCACTTTTGTAAATTTCTTTTCTTTAATATGATCTCACTTTGTTTCATAACAACCAAAAAAGGGTGGGACATACGAGCTCTTATAAGTATTCTAGATGCTAATTTCCTGTACTTCTATTGTGATAGGGTTGATTTCCTTTCTTTTTTTTTGGCTTGAATCATTTTAATTCCTCAAATCTGTCTCAGGCAGTGCTTAACATTTTAAAAAATGTACTGTATATCAGAATACATTTTATATTTATACATAATCAATATCTATCACTTATTAAAGCAGAATTCTCTATGCATAATCATTTAGAACTCAAAATTCATAGTACTACAGCAGGATATGAGACTTAGGCTGTCCATAGATTATATTTTGGGTGATCTAGCAAATTGGTAGACCAAATTTGGGAATAATAATTAATAATTGGGGAAAGGATTATGGTGGATTGCCATGTTAGTGACTTTAGCTTGTTTTAGTTAAACTGCCTCAGCTCAGTAACATGTTTTAGCTTGTTTTGTAAGACTTGGGTTTTAACTTTTTAGAATTGTAAGCCAATTTTTGTAATTTATGCGTGATGCTGTGTTCATTTGTAAAATATCTTTTTCTATCTTTCACCAAAAATAGAACATGAGAAATATGTATCTCTTCTACTCATTTTCCATTTATAATAAATTAATGCAATGTTATAAATATTGGTTTAATTAGTAATCTATTTCCTGTAAAGATGATTTCCTAGTTATGGGTTCCTTTCAATTGTATGCACAAATTAGTTGACTGAGATTTTGTACTATGTTTTCAGGGATATGTTGTTGTTCTTGTTAATACAGATGAGGCAGGCACCTTGATAGTCACCAAGTTTCGTATTCTATTTTTGGTGAGTGCTGCCTGTAACTTTATCTGCAGAGTGAATACTTTTTCTTTGTATAGTTGGGTCAAAGTATTAATATTTGTGTTTCATGTATTTTTGAGATTGTTTCCCACATATAAGCAGCACATTAAAGTATAATTGGTTCTTTATTCTAGAAATAGACGTTAGTCTGTTTATTGATTGAAATTTGTTTGATTTCTAATAGGTCCTCTCTTCCTCTAGGAGGTCTATGGCCAACAGGTTTTAGCCAATTAGTTTTAATTCATGGTATTCCTCAGGAATCTTTCATTGAAATTATAAATTCTAGAACATTAATAAATCTGGAAAACAAACATTGTGCATGTTTGTCGTACTGGTATCTGCTGATGTACCGATAACATAAATTGTTAAGCATTCAAGTGTAATTATCTTTCCTTGTGTTTACTTTTCTTCTTTTCATTGATGTCAAGTTGTCGTCCATGTAATGGATGACGTATTATGATGAGAAGTAAAATAAGGTTTCTCTTAAGAAGAGTCAGAAGAGAAAGAGGAAAAGAAGAACATTCAGGAATTTCAGAAGATACATCAATTTTCTCATTACTAACAGAAATGGTATGTTATATATTGCTTCGTTTTAAAGAATTCAGCTATCTTCTTTTGTTTGCAAGATGTATGACTTATTCTTTTTTAGAAGAACAAGAAGTATGACTTCACCCTTTTTATATTTATTTCTTATCTTCTGTTATCTCTTCTGAATTTTTTAATTGATGCTGTGACTTCCTTATACAAGAGTGAGGGAACCAGAGATATCATTGTACTTGGCACAATACCATTAGCAACTATTGAGAAGTTTAACAAAATGGTAAGATCTTATTTGAGTAGCCTTTCTCCTCCTTTCTCCTTGTAATGCCTGTATTTTGTTGTGGTGACTACTGTAGGAAATTGTTTCTTTTAAACCTATCACCTGGTAAGTGTTTTGAGCCGGTCTAGCCCATTGATTGCTCTCTTTCTAATCTTCAACAGTTCTATTTTTCTACACGCTTCATTCTGTACGCCCTAACACCGAGAGGATTTCTTAAATCTTCTGAAGCAGTGTCATGGATGCATTCAAGCCAAAGCTTTCCTCAATCAACTTAGATGCCCATCCTTGTGTAGATCTAGGAGTCCTTTGCCTGGAAGAGATTGTTGAGTATTTATATGTTTTTGCTAATAACTCTGATGGGGATGTGTGCAGGCTGTAAAGATTCCATCAGCCCCTCGTCAAACCAACAAGAATCCTTCAAAACGACTTCTCCAGGTCATTGGTATGCTTCTTAAGTATTATCTTCTGTGCATCCTTATGGATCTATGTTGTTTTGTTTGCTAAATATCTATTATTTATGCATAATTTATGGAAATCATTTTTTTTTTATATTAGGACATGTAATTGATTCGAGGATTCTGATTAAATCAATTATTGACATCTTTCTTTTGTGTGTTTTATTAACTATGTGCTCTTTATTTTATTTTATTTTATTTTATCGATCTGTATTATCTAGAGTCAGTGCACCAAGTATCATGAATAACCCTGATGGCAAATTTGTCATCCACTTTTGATTAGTTTATCAGATCAGAAATTTATCATTGCTGTTCTTTTTGTGTTAAGACATGATTCTAAGCAATTATCCACACTATAAACTTCTCTAAATCTACACATATTGTTACGGTGGTTGTGGTTGCATATGAATAATTGGTTCTGGTTATTTAGTCTTGGATATTGTATTAGAATAAAGCCACTCTAGCAGTCTTTTACTAGGCTTTTTTATACTTTGTCTTGTATATTGTCTAAAAGATGGCATGTTGGTTTAATAATTGAATTGGTTCGTGTTTTGTGAAGCTAGTAATGGCTTTTATATTTTGCAGGCGAAGATATGAGAATCATTATCTTTGGTTTTGATCCTAGAACAAAGCAGATGAATTGAATTTGTCAATACTTCTTGTATTCAGCCGTTTATGCATCATTCTCGTATGCACGTGATAGCTTCCCAAATTTGACTTATTATCTAATGTTGTTGATTGATATGTATGTCAGTTGTTTCAGCTATGGAACAAATGTTTGATACATGTAAGAGACTTTTGCATTAGGTTCCCAGAGTGTAAAATGGCTTAAGATAGTATTCTTAAACATAAATGAATAGCTAGTGAGAGAGATAACGTCTAGCTAGGTTATTCAAGTTGTTGGGAAGTTTCAGCCAAGATTTGTGCTCAAGCTCCTCAAGAGCTTAAAGACAATGAAAAGTAGAAAGTAGGTTGGAGGGAACTCCTGTTATTTCTTTACTGTCTGTTGAGGAAAAAATGCGAGTGACACGTGGGATCTCATTAGGAAAGAACGTGGCACTTCTGCTCCAGACATCTTAGCCTCCCAGAAGGCCTCAGGCCCAAGGAATTAGCCTCTCAGGGAATATCGCCTCAGATCCCAGGGAGTCAGCCTCTTGGGGGAGTCCAGTCTCCCGTCCCAAGGAGTCATCCTCTCAGGCAAATCCGCCTCAAGTCCTAGGGAGTCAATTTCTCAGGTAAGCACACACCACTCTCTGGGGGCGTCCAACGATCCTTAGGTAGTTCATCTGCAGGATTCAGAGACGCGCCATAGCCCTCAGGTACCAGCAGTTGAGGCCCTCAGACAGGTAGCAGCTGTAGACCTCAGGGAACCTGTGTCTCCTTAAGATGACCCAACCATCCTCCAGGATGCGCAGAGTCAGCTCTACAACTGTAGCAACTTCTCAAGGAAAGCATCCCCTCTTCACCAACATGCACACAACCCCCAACCAGAGAACCCCCAATCACGCGTCCACATCACTAAAAATGGGAATGATTGCTGATATGACGACCCTATGATGGAAGTAGATGTCCTGCCTTAGGGGCTGCCTGTCCCATCCTTCATCCATTTTTAGAAAATATGATAGTAACAGGCCTAGAATTGGCAGGAGTGTCAACTGCAACATTAATGGAAGGCGGCCACACATTGTCCAAGGGCACTAAGGTCCTATGATTCCCATTCTCCGATACTTAGTCACATCACCAGGGCACTATATAAGGGCACTATATAAAGGGGGTTCTCCATCAAAGAAAGGAGGATTTTTTTCCAGATTATGAAACAGAAGCTCTCGCTGGCTCTCTATCTCTCTGCTCTCCCATCTCCACATTTGGTAACAAGGCTCAATTCCTTTCATTCTATTCCGATTAGCTTACCGAAATTCACCATACTTTCTCTCACCATATCTGACTTATGTATTGGAGTTTCCCCGTCGGAACCCCCACCCTAGCGTGTTATTGTCTTGCAGGGACTTTGAGGTGAGGCTTTACAAGGGAGGATCTGATCAACCACCCTCTTCGACGTGGATCCGTCGACGTAATAGTCATATTCAAATTCACACCTCAACACTGTCAATTTAAAAAAAAAATTCATTTAGGATTTGTTAACTCTTCCAAAGTTGATGTTTGAACTAATAATCAATTATAATTCTTTTGTTGTTTGTTATATGATAATAATAACCTGAAAAGGGAGAATTTGGGTATGGTAGCAATAAGGGCTTTTCTGGTTGGCTAGAAACAAAAAATAGAAATTGTGAATGGGATGAATTTGTCGTGGAATGAGATAGTTTCTATTGTCATCTAATGATGGTAGTCAATGGTGCCAGCAAATCAGTGGCATTGAAAATTATGATGTTCCAATTGGGGTGTGGCCCCCCGTTCTGCTTTAGAGTAATGGTTGGGTATATCATGTGAAGGCATACCCAGGTGGGCACCTGAGTGACTGCAAAGCAATATGGCTGCTTCATACAGAGGAAACAGGGAATTGCAATTCTACTGTATTTATGCTTCTTCATCCTGCTAATAGGGAGTTGGGGTGCTGTTCTCCCAGGGATAGCTGAATAATATATCTAAATCTGACCCTGAGGACCTATGGAAGGAGCAAAAGAAAGATATGAATACTGTGACTTCTTATAAAAATCATAAAGTTTGGAAATCTGAGGGAACAGAAATGCACTCATTGACTTTCCAGTATCCTTCCAATGTGTCTGGAGTAAGGACTATGTGTCTTTCTAGTGTCTTTAAAAGTTAATGTTTTGGGGATGGTGTTTGATAATAGGAAAAGTACATTTCTCTAAATTGTGAATGATGAAAACTGCTGTAGTTTGTAGATTATATTCCCTTTTACATCATGATTAGGAAACTTAATGCTCATGGGGAATCTATTTTGTTAAGATACTTTCATTTACTGAATCTAAAATTCTTTAAAAGAGAAAAGTTTCTGTTTAATATGTTCAGTTTTTTTTCTTTATGTCTGCCAATTCTCTTTTTTTATAGAAAAAATAAAAATAGTATCAGAAGGTTTTTAAATTTGGAATAAGTGGTGCATTTTCTTTTGCATTTTATGCATCCAAGATTTTGGGTTTGCTTTTGAATTAGCTTTTGTGTATTTCATGTATGATTGGTGCAATCATATGGGACTTACCTACTAAATTATGATCATCATAGTTTTTTCTAAAATCATTATATCATAATTAATGATTTCTTGCCTACTCAGTGAAGGTATTATTGTTGTTGTTAATATTGGGTCTACCCTTGTTGCTAAACATATATCATGTTTATATCTATATCATGGCTAATCATATAGAAGCTCCTTTTAAAAATCGATCGTGCTACCACTTTTCCGATTAGAAAAGAAAGAAGTTAGTATTTTGATTATAGGTGTACATGTTATATTATGAACTAATTGTAACAAGTTCTGCTATTTACTTCTTAGGTATGATTGTAAATGAATCTAAGTTAATTTTTAATTTTACAGAGACATGTTGTATATGATGCATTGGCGAGGTGTACAAAGCCAGCAAGAATCTGGGATTTTTATGCGTTTTCTTCTGGGCTTTTCAAATTCAGTAATACTAGCCCTAAGGTGCGGTTACTGGATGAGTACTTTCGTCTTCTTGGTAGAAGCTCCCACTCTGCATCTATGGATATGATCGAGAAGCAGTCATTTAAACTGTATAATGAGCTGTGGAGAATAAGTGATGTAAATTCCAACTATACGATGTGTCAGAGTTAACCATTTGCTTTGATTATTCCAAAATCCATTAGGTGAAAATTTATCATCAGCTGAAGAAAAAAGGAAATTCACTTCAGTCCAGCTAGTTTTGTATTTGCTCTGGCAAGGTTTACTTTCTGTGCAACTAAATACTTCCCTTAATTACTGGTGCTAGTGATCAGGAAGTGCTCCAGGCTTCCTCCTTTCATGCAACATGTCGATTGCCTGTAATTTCATGGTGTCATCCTGGTATGTAGAAAATTTATATTTCTATATTTTTATTGTTTCTTGTAATTTCCATACTTCAATGTCTTGATCTATATGGTGAAAATAGATACTAGGGCAGTCCTTGCTCGTTCATCTCAACCTTTAGTTGGCCTTATGATGAATGTGAGAAGGTATGACAAAGTTCTAACTAAGACTCTCTGTGGCCTAACCAATGAAAGAATGCACTCCGGAAAACACACAAAAAGCTGTTCAAAAATGATGTTTATAAGAAATGTCATACTAGTTATCTCTAAAAGCTTCGCTTTTGAATTTTAATTAACTTTTAAAATCTCTTTTGCATTTAATACAGCAATGCTGATGAAAAGTTGGTTGCTGCCTTCTGCACACAACTTACTGGTGGAAAGTTATCACGAAGGTATACATATTCATCTTTTTGTTTTTCTTGTTCAGTAATTGCCACTGTGCTATTACTTTTGTTGTTTGTTTGTATTGTTAATTGACCTTTTGTAATTTTTTAGTATTGCTTTCAACGATATCATGCACAACATTCAAACTGAAATTTGAATAAACATTATACTATTTGTTAATTGCTATAATGACCGATGTAATTTTTAGCAATGTATGGTATCTGTAACTACAGGTGCTATATCTAATCTATGTTTGAAGCCCATAAAATTTTGGGAGATTTTATGGGTCTTTTTCCTTCTTCAGTGAAACCACTTTCTAATGCAGCAATATGATTTTGGGCCTTAACGATATGCTTGAATAGTTATTATTTTTATAATTATGATACTCATAATTTCATGAGAAATTGCTTTTATTTCCTTTCATTTTAGTTTGTTGAATCAATCATCTTGTATAGGCTTTTGTTTCTTTTTCTTCTATGGTCTGATTGAAATTTAATATGAGGTAGAACTCATTTTACAGGTGTAATCAAACATACACAACAGGATATTTTAGTGAAGAAGACGAATTCATTATTTCATATAATAGAGGTCTATATTT
>JAVXUL010066896.1:0-10011 GCA_035590515.1 Trichilia minutiflora
TAATTATAAACAAATTTACAATTAATATTTATAATAATAATATATATATACAATATGGTGATAGCCCCGAACACTATAACACGATTGGTTTTAGGACATATCTCCAACATTATCAGCATTAAATACAACCTTTTTATTTGAATTTTTAAATATTATATTGCTCACCCTTAGTTTTTATTATTTTTTTCATTAATTATCGATTACACCTTAGTTCAACACTGAATCCGAATCATAATACCGCGCGTAATGTAAGAGATTAGAGTAGACCACATCTACCTTTAAGAATTAAACGTACCAATGACTAACAAGTTGGTGATAGCCAGAATCATGAGCTAGAACATGAGCTTTGGCTAGCCTCCAAAGCCAACACTGAGTAGAATGCAAACGGGTGAAAATACTTGTCTCCACTCTGGCTTACCGTCCATCGGAGGTCGAGTTAACTCAATTGCTAGTGGCCTCAACGTTTCATAGGGGTTTAAGAAGAAAAATAATGTGCGAGATCCATACAATGTTGTGGCTTGGAGCTGTCTCACTTTTTTCACGTATGGTAGCAAGAAATCATGATAGTCCAAGATGAACAACTTCTTTGTTCTAAAGCCTACGAAAACCCAAAAGAAATTAAGAGTTTATTTTTATTTAAAATTTTACTAAAGAGAAGGAAATGATGTTGTTCTGTTAACTATAATGATGTAGGTAGCGTTTGACTTTTTTCACTGAATGTTTGGAAAATAGTTCTAAATGTTTGAATTTAAGTGATATATTTGTTTTTTTTTTAATCTGAAATTTGAACATAAATAGTAAATTATTTATTTCTAAATAAAAAACGATTGAAAATTAATATTTTTACTTTTATATGCTTATAATAAAATAAAATAAATAATTTATTATTTTGTTATTTCAAATTTTTTAGATTCCAATTTTTTCAATAAAAAATACTTATGTTTTGAAAATAAAAGTGAAAGTGTTAGATGTAACTAAATTAATTAGGTAATCCATAAAGATTTTTAAAAAATATTACTTTATTGTTAAGCAAAAAAGTGCATCAAAAAGTTTATTAATTTAAAAAAATAATCTTAATTATTTTAAATAGACAAATTTAAAAAATTAAGCATTAAGTCAAACAAATAAAAAGCCCCTTAGTATTCTTATTAATCACTCTATATAATTTTATACCTTTTCCACAGTAACGATACCGCCAATTTCTTTCTGGGCCCATTCTGTGGTGATTGCTGATTCTGTTGGACCATAAATTGCAGGGTCCAGTGTGCTTTTTAATGGCCATTCCTGCAAATTTTAATTGGATTTTTTAAAAAAAAATTTCAGTAGAAATGAAATATCTAATTTCTTTGTTAATGATATATACCGTGACCAATTTTAAGCTCAATGGGTTGACACCAGCTAGTGTCTGCCTAGAAAACCCCTCATCGCTAAGCCGAAAGAATTTGTCTCCTTCAATGCAAATTCAATGGCCCACAGATCAGCAAAACTTATTGGATCTTTTCTTTTTTAATAAAATAAAAAATTTTATGAGAAAAAGATAAAAATAAATAATAGGGCTGACAAAAGAAAAATATGTTTGGCCGATTTATCTGCAGCTGAATTACTCTCTTGAAATTAAAGCACACTCGTGCATAAAAGGAAGAAGTCCAATACTTACTATTCATAGTTTCTGACATATCAAATTTTAAAATATGTTTTGCTTCACTTTCCACCGCCTTAACTACTCTTGAAAATGCTCTTCTCCACCGGGGTATTTCTTGGTGCTGTGGAGGCTCGACATGCATGCCAATTCCTTCGTTGAATAATTTGTCTATTTCTGTGAAATACGGAAACTCTGGATTGTCATCGGCTGTTTCTAAGGTTGTTTCTAAGATTGGTACCAATGTATGCAACACTGAGGATAGTTACTTTGCTGAAAATTGTTCTTGCTTTATCTCTGAGAATGCTTCATCTCTAGGTACGTAAATTGAGGAGCTCCTTCACTCCGAGTTTAGATCTGCATAATAGAAATAAAGATACAGAATTTTTTATTCTATGTAAATAATACTATATATATATATATATATATAAAACTCTCGGGTCTTGACGTTCGTAATTTTTAGATAAGGACTCATAGGAAAGTAAACGTAACCAGTTCGTATTTTTAAAAATCGATGGAGGTAAAAAAAATACTATAGATATAGATATAAAGAGAGAGAGGGAAGGATCAATTAGACCCTTGACTTTATACTCTTTTACACTTTATATTAGCCGTTAGATTTAAGCATTTTCAACAGTTGGAATTCACATTGCATTAACTAAATTATTTATTAATAATATATATAATATAAATTTCAATTATTAAAAATAATTGGATCTAACTACCAATAAAAAAACGTATCAAAAAACGTAAAATTAAAGGGTCATTCACCATGCACTGTATTTTACCATTATTACAGTATGGACGACCAGTTCTGCAACGCCTAGGATAAGGGTGGCTTTTGCCTCCAAGCACCGGTCGTGCCATTTCCGGTTTACTGTCGGGATCTCCGAGATCATTGTACAAGTCATAATCGTATATTCTATCAGAGGGTGTCCGCTTTCCTTGTCCATTGCCTCGCAAATTAGCAAGTTCTTGAGCTCTTAGTTTTTTCAATCCAGAAGGTGTTTGTGATGGCAAGTACGACTAAAAGTATTTAAAAAAGGAAAAAAAATTAATGCCCGCGAACTTTATGCTTACTTCATATATGTAAACTATGCAAATAAATCTGAAAGTCTGAAACCAACCTTATCGTTAAAGAAAATTCTCTTCTCATTAACCTGTCTCACTGGCTGAACCCATGAACAACAAGTAACATGAACAGCAAATTTTCCGAGACCATGAAGAACAATGTCTATCAAATACATCTCTGTGTGATGTTCATTTTTCACTAATATGGCACCAACATCTCCAAAACTTGGTGGAACTGAAAAGTTTGCCTCATATTTCACGTTTCCGTGGTCGTCCTTGAGCTTTTTGGCCGCGGATCCTTTGATGGTGGATCTCTCTAATCGCGTGTCTGAAACATATATAAGTAAATAAAGGATATTATTTTGCCAAATTTTAGACTTCATTATTATAACTGAAACAAAAGTATATAGGATAGTATGCCAAGTTTCAAAATTTGAAACAAGTGATCATCTCATTTATCAAAGGGTCAGGCTTGTTGAAAAATAGAGCACGAAAAAAGAAACTACTGAATGTTATTTTATTGCTACTGTAATTCACTCTGTCAAGTGCCTATATATATAGGCTTACAGTGCAACAGATAGAACAAAAATTTTGGTCAACTAACAACAACTTATTTGACTTGCTTAAAAAAAGGAAACTGATCACCATACTCGGTCAGCACTTTGAATCATTCTTCAATAATTTTGACACGATGGTGGAGGTTTGGAATGGAAACTTTTTTATGTGGGCTCTGTTGCGGATGAGACTTGTGATCAACTATTAGAAAGTGTCCCCCTTGGTCCGGTCAATTATACAATGTTCTATACTTCTATTGACCTCCTTCTCACCGACCACCGCCACCTTTTGCACGTCAATTTTCAGATCTAATCTGACAATTTAAAATTACGATTGTACCCAAATTTGTTTGCCAAAATTTTTTATGTGATATACTAATTATTGATCACTAGTTTGAATTATTTCATGAGTTAAGTTAGAAATAATCAATCAAATTGTTAGAAATAAGAGATATTTTTATATTGGTAGATATTAATGAATACAAGAGACAACTTTTACTTAAACTTTACAAAACAAATATCTAAAAGAACTAAATATAAACTAATAATGTAATGATAAGATAATAAGAAAAACTATCAAATATAATAAATATGAAAATTAATATAAATAAGATTAATATTAATGTAATTGATACAACAAATTATTGTGATATTAAAGTATTTGATGAATCAATTACATTAACATGTCCCTCAAATTTAATGTCGCATAAGAAAAGTGAGTTTGCGTTTGTAAAGTTGAGAATTCAAAAATAAATACTAAAATAAATCTGATTTTACCCAAGTGTGACGTAGAAATTCGAGATTTGCCTATAAGTGAAGTGGAAAAGGCTAATTTGACATAAAATTACAAAAAAATATTTTTTAAAATTATTATTGATAAGTGTGTGAATTCTTTTAATTATTTAATTTTCATTGATAAATATTTAATTAATTTTTTATTTTTAATATTAAATAAATATATATATCTTAAGGATATTAGATAAATAAATAATTATATTTAATTTTTTATTATATATGTTGATGCAAGAAACTTTATTCCTTTTGAAACTTCATGCATTAAACTATTTTTTTCACTCGTTGGATGTAATCTCTCTTGAAAATAGAAAATATTAACAAGAAGAACTGATTTTTTTTGATAAAAACTCTTTGATACTTAAATAAGAGTTTTTCTTAGAATATAGAGAGAAACTGTAAAATGAATCAATCAACAATTTGACAACGATTTAGTAACAAGTAATTCGTTACCTATTTAATTGTATTTTTTTTCTTTTATGTGCCTGAGTCTATAACTATTGTATACGTGTCAGATGTTTATAATTTCTCTTTGTAGATCTTGGGATTGAGTACTCATTTCATGGGACATAAGTATCGCCTTTATGATCCTTATTTATCTGCACATTAAATTCTATGTTTGAATTATTCTCTCGAGAAAAATGCCCGTTATCAGATGGTTTCGGATTTTCATCGATTTGTAAGAAAATTTGCTTGACCTCTCGAGGCTATATCTGGTATAGGAGGCCTCGAAGTATAGCACTTCCCTGAAACCATCAGTGATATCGAGGTCTTAGAATCTTCCATAACGGTAGACATATTTAATCATCGTGGATTACCTCGAGTCATCCATCCTCATTGTCTCAGAACCTCGGTTTTCTAAAAATCTTGGCTCCCATGATTCTCTCACTATTTCTAGTGATGTGGATGGTCTCAGGGGTACTCACTAAACTCTCAAAGGATTAGGGTTTTCTGTGTTCAAACTATTTACTATAGACTGGACCCCCAATGAGCTTGGGACTTACTCAGCCCCAAATTCTCCCAAAACACCAAGCCTTCTAATTTTTAGTTAAAGGTATTTTTAATAAAATATTCAAATTTTCCTACTTGGCTAACCTACGTTTGACATCCTATCACTTTAAATGCTCTTTCACCATCATTATCCCATGTTTCCCTATGTGTTACTAGCCTATATATTCATATGCAAGAGATATTAAGGTTTTTGATAGTGTCCTTAGGCCTATCAACTCATCATTGAGCTAGGCTTCCCTTTCAATTATGTTTGCCTATCTGTCACTTTATTATTGGTCCTTGATATGAGAACATTGGTTTGCCTGACGGTCATTTAAATTATCTAACCCATCATTGAGCTGGCTTGTTTAATTTTAGGCAGTCACCTTTTGGGATTCCAAGGTTTGTACTAGTTGATATGGCTTAACCTTGCCCATTAGATGTTTTTGTGGTCAAGGTTAATAGTTCTAATACCTTCACCTAGCACTATAATTATCCTGTAAGAATCTAATATGCTTTGTACCCTAAAGCATCAAATGTAAGTTTGCATATTAAGGATCTAGGTATTAAGCAAAAATAGATAAAATAAAAGCTTAATGAAAATGTACCATTTCACCATACTTTCTTGAATACTTGTTCAAATCCTTTGAAGTTTTAAAGCACCAAATTAGGTTTTTCTTTATTGAGTGATGCCCTTAATATTCAATTCCCTTCATTGGCCTTACTTAAATTCAATAAAAAATACTTTGATTGAATTAGGACTTGAAGTATAAACCTTATGTTTTTCCAACACTTGGAATTAGATTTCAGTGCTTGAAATTAACCATACCAAGGTCTAAATCACTTCATAAGAGACCTTGTTATTGAATTGATCAATTTTTCATAGCCACCTCATGTCATAAAAATTTTGGCCAAAAGGGAAAGCAAACCCAATTCTGCTTTCTTCTTTCTTTTTTTACAAAAAGAAAATTAATCAATAATTATCCTAATTTTTTTATATTTTTCAATTTAATTAATATTTAATTAAATAAAATATAAAAAAATAAGGATGTCAAATATGTGGTCAAGATGAAGATATATCTCATGCAAACCCTCCATATGTAATAGAAGTGTAAGGTTAAAATTATACCCTTGTCAAATTTTCATTTGCTAGAATGAAAACTTAACACATATCACTTATTCCATAATTACGCCTAGGGTAACCAATCATATTACTTTAACTTAATATATGAAAATGATGTATAATCTAAAAAGAAAATTTTAGAATCAATTTATGATAAGACTCAGTAGGTTCACCGTAAAACCCACAGTAATTAATATAACTGAATTAAACTCTTTAATTTTTTTATATCCTGATTTAAATTCTTTAATTCTTTTTATTTAATTAATCTTTTACAAGATTAATTAAATATATATACAGACAAATATTGACATTTAGCCATATAATACTATCCTTGGATTATAATAAAGTATAAAGCTTTAAGAATGAACCTTTTCGTCATTAATTATCGTGTAATTTGATTTTTTCATTACACAATGCTTTGATTGGACAGAAGCATGCTATAATCGTTAACCCTTTTAGATTCAATACTATGTATGATAAATAACAAATTATAACTCTATTGTGTATCACTATGAGATCACACTTCTCAATTATACACAATATATTACCCAGGCCTAAGATTTTCTGAGTCAAACCTAAATTATTCATATAAAACATTCTACCTCAATCACTAAGACCGATGGATCCTTTCTTGAATACTTATATACCTCTATGAATATCTCACAACACCCAATGACTATCTATTACAAGGCTTAATATAAACTTGTCCTGAGTAGTATCAAAGTATGATAATTCATTTACAAGGTAACCATAATGTTGTAAAGTTTAAGGATCACCTACACAACTAATATGCCGAATGTCCAATTGATAATTAAATATAATTGGTATTTAAACAATTCGTGTAAGTTTGTTCAATGAACTTATACTTAACTAATGAGCACCTATATACTTTTTTTAGTGTCTTTATATAAATAATCTATGAGATCGATTATCTTCTATTGCATAGAGTAAGGATAATGTATACTCTTTTCAGTACTGTATAGACCCCATTTTATAATTTCACGACTAAGAACAGTTAGGAATGGTGCTACCAATATATAGTCTCATAAATATAAACTCTTCATAATAGTGTGTATTATATACATTCTATAAACTTTATCATGACATGTAAATCAAACATACATATTGTAATGATAAATAATAATCTAATAGAAAATACTCATTTTATTGATCAAAAGATTTACAAGAGATTTTACAGTTATAATCACATATCATATTGTGATTGGTTTTTAGGACATATATCTCTTTTATACCCTACTTTTTTTTCCTGTCTTCTTTCTTCTACTTTTATTTTTCTTCACTTGTAAATTCTTATTTCTTTGCAACTTTACATTTTTGAGTGTCCTATAAACTTTTCAAGTCATCTCTAAGCTCATTATTTTTTTTGTTTTTATTGATTATCTGTGAGTTTATCTTCTTCTTACTTATATATTTCCTATTTTTAAACATGGTTATTTGTAAAATGAAATATATATGTAGATAATTGAAAGCTTCTGGGTTTAAAATAACGGTAGATAACTTCTAGCTTAGGTTTTTGATATAAAATAGGACATAGAGACTGCCTTTTAGAATAAGAGTTTAAGCTTAAATTTTGTTGTAAATCTGACGTAGAAAATAGAGTTTTTTAATTGAATATATTTTTGAGATATTAATGACACAAGCAGCCTGTGTTAACCCTTTTTTTTTTACTTCTTTGGAAAGAAAGATATTCTATTTTCAGTTTCATTGACCATAAGCTACTCCCAAAGAAAACATCTCGGGAGAGAAGCTGGCCAAAGAAGGGATCTAGGATACTATATAAATATGACTAGTTTGTTTTTACAGTGATAGAGCAAGATTTGAAAGCCTACACCTCTTGTGTTAGCATTCTTAATAGCAAGCATTATCTTTAAGCCTCTAAGGCGAATGAAATCCTCAGCTACCCTCTCAAGGGAGAGGTTGTTATAAATAAAAAATTATTCCCCCTTGGGGTCAGATTGTCCCTCTAAAGTATTTTGCCAAAAGTTTTGAATATTTCAAGATAACTTCATACTAATTGAATGTTAATAATTGGCATATTTTATTCAAGTTATACATAATCTGGAGCAAAATAACTCTTCTCGTGAGGAAGATTTTCCTAAGTTAGTCTCGGTGGATTTTTCCAAGGAAAAGAAGAGACATTATACTTATCTTCTCGGGACCTTTAATGATGCATTACTCCTAAAATGTATGACACACTATCTTTAACTTTCACAAAAACATATTTATAAGTTATATACAAATAAGACTTTCGGGTAAGTTTTCGTATTCCTTTCTTGTTCTTACTAAATTACTGTTCTCATACTCACTTTTTAGCTTTCTATTTAGGACCGCTATGCTTAAGGTGTTGAGAAGCTGAAGTGGGTAGAGGAGGAGAATAAACAACTGACGAAAGAAAATCAATGGGCATTAGAGAAGGCAAAAAAAGGTAGAGAAGGAATTGGCCATTGAAAGGGCCTAGTTTGATGAAGAAAAGGAAAAGTGGAATATAGTGAAGAAGGAGCTTGAGATTCAAGTGGCTACCTTGGAGTCTTCCAATGCTAAGATGACCAGAAAGGTCCACACTTTAAGATATGAGGTTACTCAATTCGTTGAAAGAACTCTAAAGATGAATGAAGAAATAGCCTCTTTTCAGTCTCGGATAGAGGAGACTTGATTAGTTGATTTTTATTAGTATTTCCTGGTATATATTTTGATTATTTTTGAGTTATTATATGATGTTTTAATGAGTTTTTACTTCTTTTTGTGTTTTAGGATCAAATTTCTAAAAGTTGAGAAAATGTGTATTTTGAATCAAATCTGTGCAGTTTCATAAATTAGCCATAACTTTCTATAGAATTATCAGATTTGGATGATTCAAGATTCTTTGGAAAAAATACTCATGATCTAAAACTTTTATGAATATATCAAAGGCATTTAAAGTCATTAAGAGCATGAAAATAGGCTAAGAATTCATAGCACAACATGCTGAAAAATAGAAAACTGGCACTGTAGTGCCAAATGCTATCATTTTCTAGAAAGTTGGCGCTTAGTAACTAGAAACGTAATTTTGTGACTTTCCTCCTTTGGACTCCTAAGGCAACTAGGTTTTTGCTCATTATAAAGGCAACACTTAGGGCACGTTTAGAGGGGATCTTAGACACCTTTTGGAGGAAAAAACAAGTTAAGAACTCAAGCAAAAGCATGAAAGATCTAGCAGTAACTAAGATTGAAGATTGAAAGCAAGATTGAAGTGAAGACAATATAAGTTTTTCTTCTTTCTCTCTTGTTTTATTTTCATTCTTTGGTTTGGTCGCCTATGAATTCTATGTCTATAGATGTTAATTTGATTGACATCATGTTAGGCTAAATTTATTTTTTAGAGAATTGATGTAGTCTTAAGTATGGATGATGTTTTAATGTTATATGTTGTTTATTGATAAAAATCTAAGGTTGTGTTATTTGTTTATTCAATAAGCAATGCTTTAATTACATAGGGATATCAATTGTTGATTTAAATTCTAAACTTTTAGACTTGGGAGAGTGAGTTTAGGGTGGATAGTGAATAATTCAACTAGGTTATACAATTAGTCAGGAAACGGTTGGTCATTCAGAGACCATTGGGATTGACTATGTGTTTAATGCATTTTTAAGTATGAATTATAATAGCGGTATTCAATTATACTTAGGAATATAATCAACTCACCTCGAGAGAGGGAATTGAATACATGAAATTCATTTTATAACTCAACTCATTACTTAGGCTTAGTGATCTCATTTAGATTATGTACCCAAGTATAGGTAGTCTTGTTATAGTATAGTCCGGTGAGTCCAAGTGTCGTATC
>JAVXUL010066907.1:0-10010 GCA_035590515.1 Trichilia minutiflora
CTTCAAGAGTTCCAACTTGTTTAGACTTCATTGGCCACTTATCCTTTCAGGAGACGAAGTTTAGAGACATTAGAATTCGATAGAAATTGATGTAGCTCGTCAAAATCGCGGAATTGCGAAGTCCAGAATTTCTGTCCGCGTCGTGGGCCTTAGCCGTGCCCACGGCTAGTGTCACGATAGTTTTCCAGATTTTCTGTTTTTGCTGGGCTTTGCTTCTGGACATTTTCTAACTTGCTGGAATTATTTCTTTTCAGCTCCAATAAATCATAAATTTCATTCTTAACCTGATTAAGAACACAAAAACACAAAACAAATAAAATTCATCATTAAAGTACAATTTATCACATTAAATCATGGGAAATAAGTATGAAAATTATGAATAAAATATAAGCTAACACATATCAACTTATTTGTGATTTTATTTTGATAAAAAATTTAGAATAAATTATATTATTTTTAATAAATTATAAATGTAATTAGGTTGATAACACGACTATAATTATATAATTTGAGTTTCTAAACGAATTCCTAAAGTAAAGTTAATAAATAAATATTAAAATCTTAATTTATCAAATAAATATTAGGATAAAACTGCGACAAGATAATATTATACAACATTATTCTGCCCCATATGTATTCATAAAACCCGTATATGTATTGATGACTTATTAGATGGGGTTAGGAACATTAAAGAACTTGATAATTCATGTAGATTACTTTATATCGCCGTTGTAATTAATGCGTTGCTATTAATTTTATGATCAACATTATTTGTCTAATTCATACTAAAGTTTAGAAATTAAGATTTAATCTAAATTATTTTAATTTAGAAGATATAATTTTACGAGGAGCTAGTAAAAAAGTTTTTTTTTTAAAATTATCTTTATTAGTTTTTAGATTTTCATAAGTGTATTAAATAATATTTTATTTTTTCATAATGACAACACGTGGAGCAATGAGAAAGAACCACTTTCAAATTCACCCTCAAACTGTACACGTTATTAGGTTATCGTCCAACTCTCTTAAATATATTTATTAATTTGACCTGATTAAAATTTTTAGGGGTGGTCTGATAGTGGAGGTTGGACTTAAAACCTCATGATCCCAAGTTTAATTCCCTCTAAATCATCTTTATTGAAGTGTTTAGGGAATTAAGTCTCGATTTTTTTCAATCATTTGGTACCCCTTGTCGTAGGATATTTATCTATTGTAGGGTACCACAAACACTTTCGACTTAGGTCTGGATCCCATCCTAGTGATGCTGTCTAAGAGTAGTCAAGGGCCTGGATCCTCGTGATAAATCCCGGAGTGTTGACTGACAGTTGGAGTTTTTGAATTTAAAAAAAAAAAAAAATTGACCTAATTAAACCATTAATTTTACCCATTCACATAGCAATCTTCCAGAACCAGGTATCCAAGCACAACATCATTTTGTTTTTTTGGTACAAACACAACTCCATTAAATATATAGTAGGAATTAATTATATGTAGGGCTGTTAAACGGGCCAATTCAGTTCGGTCTGTTACGGGCCAATCTTAAACGGATCAGACCGGGTTGGCCCGTTTATTATACAGGTTGATATTTTACCAACCCTAACCCGGTTTGCGGGCCAATGGGTCTAAATGGGCTGACCCGTAGACTAATTTAAAATTAAAATTATATAAAATAAAAATATTAATTATTATTAAATATAATATAAAAATAAATTTATTATATTTTAAATATATAAAAAAAAAATTTTGACAGCCGACGGACCAGTCCGCGAGCTAGATAAATTGGCCTGTTTAACCCGCGGGCTAAACGGATCGGACCAAAAAACCTGCGAATTAAACGGGCTAATATTTTTAAGGCTCAACCCACTAATTTAAGTGGATTAAACAGACCGGTCTGCAAACTACCGACCCATTTAATAGCCCTACTTTTAACAAAATACGCGATAATCAATAATCATCATTTATATAATTTTGTTGATTCATAATGACTCAAAAGGTGTCATAGCATATAATAAAATACCAAAACGAAAAAATGAGAATATGAGAATGATAAATAATCCTATATTTTCATTAAAAGATAATTAGTCTCATATTTAATATTTTATGACAAAATCTCCTGGTATTTGAAAGTTATGACGATATCTTTAAATTAATTCTCTTGATTTTTTTTCCTTTTTTGTAATGTAATAACTATTATACTCGTATAGCATACAAATTACAGAAAAAACACTATAATGACCCTAATAGCCTCAAACAGAAAGAACAAACAATTAATTACAAGAAAATACAAGAGCTAGTTGGAAGGTATGAAGTATAATCATACAAAAATATGTTAAAATAAGTTTAAAAAAATATAGATGACTGTGCCCACATTTTTTTAATAAAGACATGAAAATAACATGAGATAAAAAAATATATGGGAAACATATACCTTACAATATAAATCCAATGTGATGTGTCTCCAAAAGACCTTACCCTGCCAAATCCTTTTCACATGAAATGGAAGCAAGTTTCAATAAATGATTGATTGCCATTTGCCACCTCTTGAACAACTTCATATAATTGATAACGCCTATGCAGACACTATCACATGATTGTAGAGCAAAACAAAAAAATAAAATAAAATAAGGCTAAAATTTTACGATAAAAATAATAAAAAATAAATAAATTAATATCTTCTTTCAAAATCTCACAAACAAACAAAATTTCACTCATAACCAAGAATCATTACAAGGCTCATCACCAGCCATGTTTCTAGGGGTTTTCTCCAGGATAATTCTAATAAAAAACTGAATATAGAGAGCATCTCTCACCATGTAATATTCTAGTAAATCTTCGTAGAGTGGCCCCAGACTACACAGAAAATTAATCCAACAATAATAGAATATGAGGTATTCTGTTGATTGCTGCATTATAACATAAAACCTCTGAGTGATATAACAAGCTAGACCTTGATTTTTGTGTACAGCTTATATTTGCTTGATCATATATATATATATATATGATATATCAAGAGTAGACATGGGAATGCGTGATGTTCAAGGGCACAGCCTTTTTTCTCAAGGATACTTTCCCATTTACTGCAGAAAAATCCACACGCTGCCCATTATGGTTACGAGAACTGAGATGACACGTGTTAGTATATACACGGTAAATATAGATTATAATGATTGTAATCAAGCTAAAACAGCAACTAACTCCACAATGTTTGCTTCTTTTCTCCCCTTTCAACTGACTACATGCCAACCATTTATATAACCTTTAGCATGTACATTATCGTAGACATTATCAAATGCGTTCTAGAGGGCCATCAGATCTCTCTCTCCATGCTAGGGAGTTTCACAATTTTCAGCCTTGGGGTCAGGCAATAGGAATGAAATGTACTAGTTCATTCTCCTTCCCTACATTAAGCAATTATTCCGTTGACCAGCTAAAGTAACATAAAGATGATACCCGATTAAATTACTAATTTAAATCCCACATCCTAATCTATTTGTAACAGATAATAAACGAAGATACTACGAGTCGAATCACAAGCCAGAAACATGAAAATGAAGTTGAACTCTTCTGAAGGCATCCTGAGAATCACATTCAATCACTATTACAAATTATTCTTGGTGCATGCACGCTCTTCTCTAACTTCAATAACTCCCATTTCCTCTAATCTGAATTCACTACTTCTTAAGCAGTGAATGAGACTATTACTTAAATGGTTGTGACATACCTGAAACCTAACTTAGGAGCCAACAAACAGAATATGAACTTATTAAAGTCATAAATGGAAAAATCAAGAACAAGATAATGGAAAAGAACAAAGAAAAAGCTAGAACATATGCCTTCAACTAAAAGCAATTGCACATACAATTTTTTTGGTCAATCTAGAATTCTTCAGCCATGTAGAGTAGGAAGACTAGGATAATGCAAGGTGTGCAACATAACCCTCCTGAATGACAATCTCCATGGAGCTTTCTGTTAAGTAGCAAAAACGAGATAAGACCAGTGTTAAAACATGCACAATTCTGATACTATACACACTAATACTATACACAGAATACAATGTCCACTATCGGTAAAAGAATCCACATATTACTGCCATTAACATCATAGCCCAAACTCTCTTGGTACCATCACTGCCTGCAATTATTTGGTATATCATTTCAGTGCTGTGCTTGAGGATCGACTGACAAAAGCATGGCCTCTGTTCCTCTGAATAGAAGAAATTCAGAAAGAGAGAAGGTGAAGAAAAGAGGGACGATTCAAGAATCTGACAAAAGTAGAACAAGGAAAAAGGTTGCAGATAATACCTCCAAATAAAAACAACTGCACAAACAATTTTTTTGGTCAGTCCAGAATACTTCAGGCACGTAGAAAAGGAAGACTAGGATGATGCAAGGAGCGTGATGTTGGAAATAGTATTCCTCAACATAGGTCTTCTGAACAACAGTCTCTTTGAAGCTTTCTGTTAAGTAGCAAAACTGAGATGATAAGACTAGCACTAGAACATGCACAATACTATACCCAGGCTAAATGTTCAGTGTTGATAACAGAATCTGTGCATTGTTGGTATTCTGACATCATGATAATATCTCTTTTGTAAGTGTAAAATTCAAACATATGGGAAAAAGCTCTAATTTCCTATCTGTGGTAATTGAAACTAATTCTGACATGATACACGTGTTAGCACATGCAACCTAGACAGGGACTAATGTTTTGAAGATTGTACTAACTAGAAACTACATATGATCATCACCAAAAGCTGATTTGTGATCCTCCCCTTCATCAGAGCAGAATAATGATGAACCTTATCACCAGTAATGCCATTCCGATTGCAGCAAAGGAATACAAGCCAAAAAATTTGAATTTTAGCACCATGGCGATACTCTCTCTGAGTGTAAAGCTATCAGGAATATCCCATCTGAAGGGCATTGATGGTTGCCACTCTAGCTATTTTTTCAAGCGAGTTACCTCAAAGAGGTTGAGTTACCTGTGTGGATGCCCTATCGTCTTTCTCAAAGTATAATGGATAGTATCTTCTTCATATCAATATTAACCACTACGAACCATGAGTTACACTAACATAACCTGCTGCACTTGAACCCTCTTGATACAATTTCGGGACACCATCCATTTTATCCTTGAAAAAAACATGAAAATAAATATAAGTTCAAGATATATAACTGAAAGAATTAAAAAAATTAATTAGTCAAAATATATCTTTTGAAAGCAACGGACACGTATATGTTGTTGTAGAAACATTGGAGTTATTCTGCACAAGAATCAGTTCCTGTAACATGCATTGAAAAGATGTGTTTAAAGCGCAGTGAGACAAACTCGATTTAATAATTGATAATTCTGATGTAAATACATTATAAAGAAAAAAAAATGAAAAACAATAAATATAACAGATCCAACCAGAAAGAAAAAACACCAAAACCAAAGAAAGAAAGAATGTATTGTTACAAGAAAGCACAAAAATTAGTGGGAGCCATGAAACTATAATCAAAGAAAAATATATTTTAGTAATAGAATTATAGAAACTAATAAAGAAGTTTTTTTTTAAAAATACATTGTGCCAATCTGTTTTAATAAAGGGATAAAAAAAAAATAGGATAAGAAAAATATAGGAAAACTTACATCATATATGTATAATCCATTGTGATGTGTCTCCAAAAAGTCTTATCATGCCAAATCTTTTTCACATGAAATGGAAGCAAGTTCCAATAAATGATTCATTTCCACCTCTTGAACAACTTCATATAATTGATAAGGCATATGCAGACACTATCACTTGATTATAGAGTACAAAACAAAACAAAATAAATAAATAAAATAATGTTGAAAATTCAAAATAAAACTAAAAATAATATAATGTCAATAACTTGAAATCTTCTTTTGAAATATACTGAGCACAGAGAAACATAGATTCACCAGTGTTTGAAACAAAGAATCATTTCCACCTATGTTGAAACACAGGAAGATTCATCACAAACCAGGTTTTCCCACGATTTTCTTTAGGATAATTCGAATAAACAACAGAGTCTAAAGTATCTTACACCATATAATATTCTAGGAAACCTTGATAGAGTGATCACAAACTACACAGAAAATTAATCCAAAAAGTATAGAATATGAAGCATTCTGTTTATTGCTGTCAAATCAACAGAATGATTAAAAGCATGTAATTTATACAAGAAAGCCTCCAACTAATATAAGAAGCTAGAACTTGACTTTTGGAGCCAGCTTATAATTCCTTGATCACACATAAAATATAGACATATTAAATCAACAGAATGATTAAAAGAATGCAATTTATACCATAGAGCCTCTGGCTGATAACAAGTTAGAACTTGATTTTTAGGGCCAGCTTATAATTCCTTGATCATATATATCATGAAGATTGAAGGGTAGCATGAGAATGCATCATGTTGAAGTTGTACTGCCATTCTCAGGGAAACCATCATGGGAATACATAATATTGAAGTATACAACCTCTTTTTTCAGGGAAAGCGTCCCATTTTTTGCAGAAAACTCCACTTGCTATCCATTATAGTCTTTTCAATTAACTATATGCCCTCCTTTTGAATAAACTTTAGCAAGTACATTATTGTAACCATTATAAATGTATTCTAGAAGGCCATCAAATATCCCCGCATGCTTGGAGTTTCACAATTTTTAGCCACAGGGTAAGGAATAGAAATGAAATGTGCTATAATTCATTCTCATTCCCACATCAAGTAATTACTCCATTGACCGGCTAAAGCAACACAAAATTGATAGCTGACTAAATTACTAACTCAAATCTCACATCATAGACTGATTTTTGTAACCGATAAAAAATAAAGATACCACTAATTGAATGGCAGGCCAGAAACACGAAATCAAGTTGGAAGTCTTCTGAAGTCATCCCAAGAACCATTTTAAATCGCTATTGCAAATTATACTCTATTTACATGCTCTTCTCTAACTTCGGTAATTACCATTTCCTTTGATCTGAATTCACTACTTCCTGAGCCATGAATGAGACTAAATAGCTTTGACATAGCTGAAACCTAACATCATATATAAATATACCAAGCAATAAAAAACACGAAGTTGACAATCTTAGTTGCCAAGATCCAGAATACGAACTTCATAAAGTCATAAATGCAGTCCAAGTGTTTGTCTCAAAAACACTGAGTCAAGGGATAAAATAAAACTGACAAACTTGCAGAATCATTGGCATGAAATTCATTCACATTTTTAGATCTTCATGAATGCGCCCCTGCAACATGATTTAGAAGTACATAAATGATATTGATATAATTTAAAGCAAGTAAGAACCTCAGCGGTTGCCAAAAGCCCAGCTATTTATGTTATGAATGGCAGAAGAATTTCTAACCACGAAGAGCACAAAAGAAAACAGGATGAATCAAAAACAGTCATAAAAGCAGGATTGAAAATGTTATTTTGGGTCAAAGTGTGTCCTTAAGCGTTGTTTTTGAAAGCCTCAAGAACTAAAACGTTACTCCCCTCTGAAAATCCTTATACTCCAAATTGAATTGTTGTCCCAACTAATGAATGTTTATAAAGAATTCATTATCAGATCTAGAATCCAAGGGTTAAAAAATTATTACAAAGGTTTAAAAGCATGTACAATTGGTGTTTTACCTTTTATAATAATTAATTTTACCAAATAACAGCTTTTGAGCCATTATAAATCGATTTACAACTAGATGCAAGAGTGCAAATCCAACTCATGTATTGAACAATCCATTCAACTTTATGAGCTCTGTCACCAAATAAAACACCAGGTTTCTTGGTATCATCAAGAATCATTGTTAGCACATATCCAAACAAATTCATCTATTTTTATCAGCTCATCTCTTATAATTGTAATGGTTTCCGTTAGCATAACCACATCCAACATTACAGTTTCCAAATGAGTTGAAAGAGTAGTTGCAGACATACACCGCTCAAGGTTGCTCGACCAAACTCTACTGGCACTATCACTGCTTACAATCATTTAGTGCATCATTTCAGTGCTTGACAACCAACTGTGGAAAGCAAAGGTTTTGGGTCCTCTTTGAGTAGAAGAAATTCAGAAAGATGGAAGGTAAAAAAAAGTGGGAAGATTCAATAATCCTAAAAAATTAACAAGAAGATAAAAGAACAGAACAAAGAAAAGGCAAGAACATAATGCCTTCAACTAAAAACAACTGCACATACATTTTTTTTGGTCAATCTAAAATTCTTCTGCCATGTAGAGAAGGAAGAAAAGGATAATGCAAGGTGCGCAACATAACCCTCCTGAATGACAGTCTCCCTGAAGCTTTCTGTTGCGTAGCGAAACTGAGAAGATAAGACCAGTGTTAGAACATGCACAATACCAATACTATACACAGAACACAATGTACTCTATTGGTAAAAGAATCCATGTATTACTGCCATTAACATCATAGCTTAAACTCTGTTGACACCACCACTGCCCGCACTCGCTTGGTATATCATTTCAGTGCAGTGCTTGCAGACCGACGGACAAAAGCATGGCCTTTGGTCCTCTTTGAATAGAAGAAATTCAGAAAGAGAGAATGTAAAGAAAAGAGGGCCGATTCAAGAATCTAACAAAAGTAAGAAAAAGAAAAAAGTAGCACATAACGCCTCTAACTGAAAACAACTGCACAAAAAATTTTTTTGGTCAGTCTAGAAATCTTTAGGTATGTAGAAAAAGAGGACTAGGATAATGCAAGGAGTGTGATATTGGAAATAGCATAACTCAACATAGGTCTTCTGAACAATAGTCTCTTTGCAGTTTTCAGTTAAGTAGTGAAACTGAGATGATAAGACCAGTGTTAGAACATGCACAGTACTATACCCAGGCTACATGTTCAGTGTTGATAAAAGAATCTGTGTATTGTTAGTATTCTGACATGATGATAATATCTCTTTTGTAACTATAAAATTTGAACATATTGTAAAACACTCCAATTTCCTATCCGTAGTTGAAACTAATTTGGACATGATACGCATATTAACACATGCAACCTAGACAGGCACTAATGTTTCAAAGATTGTACTAACTGGTGACTACATATGATCATCACCAAAAGCCGAATTGTGATCCTCCCCTTCATCAGAGCAAAATAACAATGACTTATTACCAGCAATGCTATTCTGATTGCAGCAAAAGAATTAAAGCCAAAAAATTTGAATTTTAGCACCATGGCAATAGTCTCTCTGGCTGTAGAGCTGTCAAGAATATCCCATATGGAGAGTATTGATGGTTGCAGCTCTGGCTATTTTTTGAAGCAGGTTTCTTGATAAGATCCTCAAAGAGCATGAGTTGCTTGTGCGGATGCCATATTGTTCTTTTCAAACTATAATGGATGGTATCTCAAGATATCAATATTAACCAACATGAATCAAGAGTTACAATAACATAACCTGCTGCACTTGAGCCCACTTGATACAATTTCAGGGCTACATGGACACTATCCGTTTGATTATAAAAAAAACTAGGAAAAAAAATATAAATTCAAGATAAATAACTGAAAGAAATAAAAAATATTAGTTAGTCAAATATAGAAACATAGGAGTTGTTTTGCACAAGAATCAGTTCCTGTCACATGCACTGAAAAGATGTGTTTAAAGCTCAGTGAGACAAACTCAATTTAACAATTGATAACTCTGATGAACACACATTATAAAGAAAAAAATGTAAAAAGTGGTGAATATAATAGCTCCAAACAGAAAGAAAAACACAAAACCAAAAAAAATGAAAGAAAGAAAAAACGTAAGGTTACAAAAAAACTAGTAGGAGCCATGAAACTATAATCAAAGAAAAATATATTTTAGTAATAGAATTATAGAAACTAATAAAGAAGTTTTTTTTAAAGATACACCGTGCCAATCTGTTTTAATAAAGGGATAAAAAAAATAGGATAAGAAAAATATAGGAAGACATACATCATATATGTATAATCCATTGTGATGTGTCTCCAAAAAGTCTTATCATGCCAAATCTTTTTCACATGAAATGG
>JAVXUL010066918.1:0-10009 GCA_035590515.1 Trichilia minutiflora
TTTCCCACCCCAAGACTGTGAGTGGACACATTCTTTCCCTTCGCCTCATTTATTGTTATTTATGAATGAGTATAATGATAGAGGATAGTATGTGTATATGTATATGTGACTGAAATGAGGAGGCGTTAGATGTATGTTGTGTGGTGGCCGGGTTGGCAACTTGTTTGTGATAAAGATAGGTTTATTATGACAACCTATATTACCATGAATGTGAGGTCGGAGGCCTATTGTATGCATTGATATTGTGATGTGAAGCCAGAGGCCAATGTTATGTATGCATGTGAATGTGGCATCATGGAGTATGCATTATAGTCGGGGTGCCATGCTAGTTGTTTGACCTTATGAGCCACAGATTTTGATTTTGGCCTCGTATGCCACTATATTGTTTAGCCTTGTGAGCCATAGCATTGTTTTGGCCTTGGGAGCCACTGATGGGTGTTAGCCTAGTGAGCTACCAGTATATGATTTGCCCTGATGGGCTGATGATTTTGAGTTATGATTTTGTGTGCCACGCTAATGACTATATAGGTGAGGATTGGCCATACAGCTCATGTAGAGTTGGTGGAATCCAATAGTCCTCGGAATGTGGATTGGCCATACAGTCCAAGAGAGGATGGGTGGAATCCACATATCCAGGATAAAGCATGCTAGCCTTATACTGTTATGAGAGTATCCCCAACCAGGGTTGCGGATCAACCATACAGCTTTGAGGGAGTGGATGGGATCTTATAGACCGAGGGATATCATTCATAGGCACACATCCCTAACCAGGGTTACGGATCGGCCATACAGCTCAAGTAGAGTAGGTAGGATCTTATAGACCGAGGGATTATACACATTTGATGTGATATTGGTTTTCTAGTCATATATATGATGCCACATTTCACTATGATTAGAGTTATGATTACGAGGATTTACAGTAATCAATCCACAGGCCTCTGATTTCTGTTTTGATTTTCTGTCTACTCACTGAGTATTTTTCAAATACTCACCCATCACTTTCTCATTTCAGGATAGTGTAGTCAGGCGTGGCATAGCGTAGCTGAAGTGTGATTCAGCAAGTTTTCAGGTACTCGACTCAGGTTTTTACATTATATATTTGTAATAAAAACATTTTATGTATTTGACTTGGTCAAGAGTATTATGTATTGTATTTTGTAAAAATATAAAGCTTGATATTTGTACGATTGAAAATCTAACATTATCCATTATTTCATGTTATTTTTGGTTAATGAGTCTGGAAACAGGTACTAATACCTTGCGGGTTCTAGGGGTGCATTTTAAGTAATAGGATATATTTCTGGGATTCGTGACAATTGCCACGTGACCGACTAGGGTCGAGGCGTGATAGTAAGTATCCCAACTCTTATGACTGTTATCACCAATATGCAAGATATATATAAAAATCTGGCCAACTGGCCTATCATCACACAACAATCATAAAACATGGCCCACTGGCCGTATCATCATATAAAATCGTATATATACACTAAACCATATTAAATCCATTCCAAAACCATAGTAAGCATACAAATATGCACTTCCATATAAATAATAATAATAGGCAAAATCACTCATAACAAATTTTTAGATCATTATATTTATGAAAAATAGGATTTAAAATAAAATAACAAAACAGTCCACTCACAGGTTAGGAGGGTACGCACGCCTTAAAATTTCTCACTTGGATCGAATTCTTGATCCTTGCATTCGGTGCCTATACCAGAACTCTATCAATACACATTTTTAAACTATAAACGAGACTCGTATGCATGAAATGCAATAACTCAGGTTTTTAAAATTAGTTTATACGCGAAAACGAATAAAACCCTCATTATCCAATCGATTATCAAATCCTCAATACCAAGAACCCACATTCAAACTAAACTGATGCATCTAGATTTGATTTTATGATTATCACGAGTGGACCCCACACCCTTATTAGAATAGTAATCCGATTATTGTTCACGTCTACACGAATTTTTTGAATTCTTGTTTCTAGCTTCCTAATAAGTTATCCAATCCTCTTACATCCTAAACAACATCAGAAAATCTAAAATGATCCGATAAAACTCGTAAACCTATTACAAAGAACAGCAAAATCCATTTTTCAAAAATTAGAAATACGAAATAAAAGTTACAAATAGATTAGAAACGAGGCTACAAACTTTGTGGTACTGTTGGTTTTCTTCAATTTGGCCTAGAACATCAAAAGCCCCAATTTTGAACTCCGAAACCCTAACTCCCTCTTGCGATTTCGATGCCTCTTGCGATGAATTGAAACTAGAAAGGTGTCTATAATGTGGAACCTAGCAAGATGATGAAAAGAAATAGAAGAAAGGATGAAAATGGGGTATGTGTGTGTGAGAAACAGAGAACGAACGAATGAGAGAGGAGGAGAAGAGTAGAAGAAAGAAAATGGGGGAAAAGAGGGGGCTCAACTCCTTTTTATAAAATTGGGGTAAAATAGTAATTTTTTCCCTGAAAGTATAAGAAAAAAAGCTTTTAAAAGGGGATAAATCGGTCATTTCGTACGATTCGATCGAACTACTCAATCAGTTCATTCGACCGAAGTGGAGTTCGTTCAAACGAATCGAACCCTTTGTTCGATCGAGAATTTCTCGAGCCCCTGTAAAATTTTAATCAATTTATTCGTTCGAATAATTCAGTCATTCATTCGATCAAATGATGTTTCGTTCGAATGAATCACTGATTTGTTCGACCATCAGTTTTTGAGCTCCCTAAAAAATCTAGTAAATATAGTTCGGTCGAACAAACCAAACTTTTGTTCAGCCGAACCCATTTATTCGAACGAAGTCAAGCATTCGTTCGACCGAATACTTCCTGTCTCAAGCCTTGGTGACGGTCAAACTTTCAATCACTTTTTAACACCTAATCCTTTTTTCCTCCTCTTTCTATTTCCTTCAAAACCTCATATAACCCTCTAAATGCCATCGATCTATATAGAACTCAGGTGTACATTTATAAAAAGATGAAAATACCTTTACTCAAAAGTACAGGATCTCACAGTGTGCATATGACATAGTATGATAAACAGATATAGATACATATACAATAGTGTTCTATGAATTTAGTTAGGGTAATCATTAGTCTAAGAATGTTCGGGATGTAACCCTACTCCTTTATGGGTCAAGCGGGTAACCCTGGCATGGTCCAGTTATGATTAGATTCAGTTATGATGATGTTTATGATATTATGTATGATGATGACTTTACACAGTTTTGTCATACACAACTAGTTTTATATGATGATTAAGTAGGTTTAGTTTTTTTTCTTAAGTTTTATGTGATAATTTTACTTTTATTTTTTTCTACTCACTAAGTCTTTTCTAAGAATTATCCCTCCATCTCACAGTTTTACAAATTCTTTAGTTAATCAGGATACTTAGTAGGTTTCTTGAAGGCATTCAAGCAATATTACACATATCATCTTCCAATATAATTTCACATGATTACAAGATGAAAATAATTCTTACTATACCATTCAAGCAATATTCAACATATTCGCTACAACCAATCACTTATATATATTCATCACTTATTCAACAATCTTTAGCCTTTTACATAGCAACATAAATGGAAAGTGTAGTTAAGTCTATACCATTTTCATACTTAGCATTTAAATCATCATCTCATATCATTCATTCATAAACATATTACACTTATCATGCTTATTCATTAACCAAATAATACACATACTCTTATTATTTACTTCATTAATCACATCTTTATGTGGAAACGATTGAATTCATATTAAAATGCTCATACACATCACCATCTTAGTCATATATCATATATCATAATTCCTTAATCATATGAAAAATATTTGTAGTATTTAATCTTCATTAACATTTTCAATCTATCAAGCATTATGCTAATCAATCAATTCATGCAAAACAATTCAAAATAAGAAAGACTTAGAAGAATTTCCACTCACTGATCAGGAGGGTACACACTCCCTATAATTTGCCTTACGTTGCTCTATTTCTCTCTTGAGCTATAAAATTCTAAATGCACATATAGCTATCCACATCAATATTTATTCCCAAAAGAAATATCAATATAATTCTTTAATAATCATTATACATACCAATTTTTAGTTTTTCCTGAATCAATACTATCCATGGTACTCAAGTTCATTTAACAATTGTCAATTTATTTAGTGACTAAGTATATTTTAGCCTAAACATATTTATACAGTTATTAACACTTGGTCCATCAATTTATTCATTTTGAACACACTCATATTAACATATATCAAACACATTCTCACACACTAACATGCATCTCACTATAACACTTGAAATTTTCCTTCTAATTCCTATTTTTCTTTTAACTAACTTAATCAAGTGGCATATTTAGATATCAGGCAATCAAGTTTCATGTATGTATATTTATCAAGGCAAACATATTTCAAATTCCATTCGACTTTGACATTTTGGATTTGACATGGCCAAGCAATCATTGAACAACTAAAGGTCACATTTTATGATATCAAGCAATCAATTTAATTACCTATCCGGTCAGATTATGTCAAGCAATCAAGTTTCATTTTTGTTTGTATATAATTAGATTCAAGCATTCAAGTGTCGATTCCTTAACTTATTGCAATTAAGTGTTATATGTATAAATTCATCAAACAAACCAAGATACAAGCAGGTAGCAAATTCAGTTTTTGATCTATCTAAATCATTCTGATTATATATGTCGAAATTCACCAACGTAATCAGATTTATCAAAGTAAACATGACACAATCAGATTATGTATATAAAGAAATCAGAGTATAAATTAGGGAGATTTTATATATGCACAAAGTCATCAAGCAAACATGACCTATCAACATTCTATTTGGCATATCTTATGAAAGCAATCAAGGTTATTTTCTGTTCTTCCTTATGCAATCTATTCGTATACATAAATCCATTGAAACAATTCATGAATATCAAAGCAATATGTTCCTCAAAATTCTCTGCTTAGACTTCAATCGTTTTGACATATATGACATATCTATATTCATATCGACTCAATAAAAGAAACATATCCACACTTAGCATAAAAGTTCTCTGTCCTTCCTTTAAGAATTGCTCTTGGCTTGCTGTTATCTTCTCAGTTTTGGTTAACAAAATAGATGAAAAAGACTTCTTCTCTTTATCTCCTTTCCTTTCTCGTGTTTTTTTCCTGTTTCTGTTTGCTTTTTAATTTGTTTCAAAAAGGAAACAAAATGAAGTAAGCTGCTAGCTATTTGTTAACTTCATTCAGCCACGTCCACCTTCAATTCTTACACAAATCAACATTTGTATACCTTACATGTCAATATCTCTTTGTTGAATCTAGGGAAGTTCGCCCAAACTCTAGGGAAAATCTATTTAGGCCAAATGAGTTAACACATTTATGGATTGGGACACCACTTCTAACCCAAAACCTTAAGTCATTGGGTTTATGAGTCTATTCCACTTATATATTACTCATTTGCCTTGTAAAAATCTAATATGGGAGTTTTTCACTTCACACACTCACACTTGACATCTTACCAATTCCTCCTCAAGTGTGAGTCTCTTCCATCACTTGACATCTTAGCAATCTCTTCCTCAAGTGTAAGTCTTTTCTATATTATACTTGAGCCTTACTTGCTCTCCCCTTAAATGAAAGCTTTTTTCTTTTCTTTTCTTTTTTTTATTTGAGTATCATGGTATTTTTAAGAGCCTATACTCTTACCAAGCTTGGCCTGCTTATCCCGGAGTCTGCGCCTGTCAATGCTCTACTCAGAGTCACGTGAGAGACCAACGTGCTTTTTTTTCTTCAAAAACCGCGTGTTATAACTCCACCTTTGGACTACCACTGAAGTTCGAGAAGGTAAAATCCAAGAGGGGGTGAATTGGATTTTAAAAAAATTTAAAACAAAAACTATCGTGTTCGTACTATGAGTGTGGAGAGAGAAATTAAAGAGAATATGCAACACACAATTTTATAGTGGTTCAATAATATGTCTACGTTCACTCTTCTCGATTGAATCCACTCACACCGAGGATAACTATCTCCTTATTTTTACAGGTCAAGTGAAAACCAAATATAACTCCTTCTTTCACGGGTGAAGGGCAACCACAAATTACAACTTTCTTTTAACGGGGAAAGTATAACCCAATACAACAAATCCTTCTTATCATGGGTGAAGAGAAATCCAAAATTAATTCAACAATAATTAATTGTAGAGATTCTCTAAAAGAGTAATTAATCAATATGCTCACTTTCTCTCATTAAAATTAATTACAAAAGAATAAAAACGAGAGAATAAAAGAATTTGTAGAGAGAATATTTTTCAGATTTTTCTAGAAAGAATTATTGCTCTTCAACAACTTCAACAATCACAAAATTTTCAAATTCGTTTGTTTTTATATCTGCAATAAATCATCTCCAACGACTCTTGTAATCTCCATTAATGGCGGTAATAAATGCTTCTAAACTAGCCGTTACAGACTTAATTTATGTGAAGGTATCGATACGTTAGCCATTGTATCGATACATGTTCACATAAAAATAATGATGTCCATCACGAACATGTTGGTGCAAGTCTCAGGGTATCAGAACATTTAGAAATTCTTCAGGGGTATCATACATTTGTCTAGGATATCAATACGTTTGAGATGTTTGGTCAGGGTTCCAAAACCTCTTCACGTGAATGAGCACATCTTTGCCTTCAACGTATCGATACGTTTCCCAGGGGTATCGATACATTTGAGTGCCGAGTGAAGGTATCAATACCTTGGAGCAAAGGTTTCGATACTTGGGCTTAGAAATAGCACTATAACTTAAACGTGTCAATACGTTTGAGTAACATATCGATACGTTTGTGCCTTGATGAACTTTTTTGATACTTTTAACTTATTTTTCTCACCTGTAAAACATATATATCTTTCCAAAGACCAAGTGAATCATATTTGTTCATATAAAAACTATATAATCAGCATATACAAACATAATTCTTATTGGTTATTAATTTTGGCATCATCAAAAACCAAAACATAGTATATCAAAGTAATATGCTATTAAAATCTATATTAATATCAAAAAAATATTTTGCATCTCCAATGTCACACCCCAACCCGTGGGTCCCATATGTGACAACCGTCACAGACCTCCAAGGTGTATTCAATCACTCAGAATACCCCTTGTAGGCCTGTAAGGCATTCATAAAAAACCTGTTTCAAAATATTTCCAATATCAAACCAACCTAACACCCAAACTCCCAATAGATTTGAACAAAGCCACAAACACTTCAAATACGTTCAGTGTACACAAAATAGATAAAACATCCATCCTAATAAAAATCCATGGGGGTCAATCCGTCCCCAAAACAAGTTTAAATATTCATTTCAAATCTATTTCTTATTCATAAAATGCTCATAAAAAAAAAAAAAAGTATAATAGCTACCAGTGGACTAAGGATTTTAAAAGAGAGTCGGTCTAGCTATACCTGAACCTTCCCTTCTAGAGCACTCACCACCACTAGATCTCGACCTAGCGCTTACCTTGAAACTGAAAGAGTGAGGGGGTGAGTATATGGAGGTATACTCAGTAAGTGAACGAGGAAAATAAAATTTAAACCTAGGGAACATATATGTACACATTCAAATCAATTTGAAAATGAAAATCCAAAAGAAAAACTTTTTTATTTTAAGAGTTTCCAAAACCATATTATAAAATCATTGGGCTGGCATCTTCCCCGGTAACTACCCTGATCGTGGGCGTTCCGAGACCGTCAGTGAGTTTTGTATGCAAGGAAAATATGCTATTTTATAAAAATAGATTTAAAATGTATAAATTATAAAGCATGCAGTTTTCTAGGAAAATGGTGCTCAACACTGACGTTTGCCTCGAGCCGTCACGAGATGACATCCGTGACTAACTCGACGAGACTCATAGGTGGACAAATCCCATCACAATATCACAACACAACACCAATCACATAATGGTCCACCTATGCAGCCTCCACTCACCTAGGTGACCTCTCTCCCAGGTCAATCCTACGCTACCACTATACACTCACCTGGGGGTCCACATCCCAGTGAACACCTCCCCAGGCTATAACCATGTAGCTACAGTAAACCGACACTCATGGCCGTTATCACCAATGCATATAATCATAAAACTTGGCCTTCAGGCCATATCATCATCATAACACAAAACAAGGCCCATTGGCCGCAATATCATATAACAATCACCAAACCGGACCTACTGGCCATATAATCATATAAAACATGTATATAAATCAATTTATTTCAAAATCAATGTAAAATCACAAAATAAACTTTAATAAGCAAAAGCATTCTACTATCTTAGTATTTCATTACATATTATAAAACAGAGTTTGAATAGAATAGTAAAACTGAAAAGAGTGTCCACTCACAGTATAGGGAGGGTATACACTCCCTAGTTCCCCTCGTTCTTCGGTGACTCACGTGAATACCTCGATCTCGAACCGTCGCCTAACCACAAATATAACATTTCTATCAATATGCATTCTAAATGCGTAAATGAGTTCGAATGCATGAAATACGTGTTAATCTCGGATTCCTAACGTTGAACCAATACCCAAAAATACCTAAAATCTTTGATAAAACTCGAATTATTAAATTATTACTATTACGGATCCATATTATGGCTAAAACGACTCATTTCGATTAATATACGTGAATTTAATTAGTGGGTCCTACTCGTCCCTCGGAATAGTAACCAGAGTTACTGTTCACCTTCATCCAAAATTTTCAAAATTATATTTCTAGCTTCCTACGATTTTTACGACTTCTTTACAACTCACATTACGCATTAAATCTAAGAATTGAGCGTTAAATCTACGAAAAACGATACAAAACCTATATGAACAAAAATGCTTAAAACAATGAAATGAGCATATAGACGAGTTAGAAATGAAGCTACGAACCTCGTGGTATGGTTGGTTTGTTCCAATTTCGCCTCTAACACGAAAAACCTCAATTTCTCTCTCAGAACCCTAACTACTCTTTCGCTAATCCGCGCTCTTACCGTCAAATTGATGCCCCAGAAGTGATAAACACGTGGAATGCAAGTCGTATACGAAGAAAAATCGAGATTTCGGCATAAATTAAGGGTGGGTTTAGAGAGAGAAGGAGGAAGAACGTGAGAAGAGAAGGAAAGGAAGAAAAGAGAAGGGAAAATAAAAAATTTCGACCCCTGGACTCCTATTTATAGAAAAAGAGTAAAATTACTATTTTTTCCTTAAGTTCCCTTAAGAAAGAAGCTTCTGGAAATGGGCAAAATCGTCATTTCACGCCGATTCGATCGAATGAATAGCATTTTGATCGATCGAATCCCTTGGCGTCAACAGTAGTTAGAGAGCTCGCAAATTACCGGTCGAACAAAACGATATTCGGTCGAATTAATCAACACTTCGGTCGAACGAATCCCTCATTCGGTCGATCGAATCGAAAGCCAGAATTTCAGTCAAACAAACTACCCATTCGATCGATCGAACTTGCCAAAAATAGATTTTTTCACTTAAGTCCCTTCCGGAATTTAAAATCACAAACGGGGTCCTAACATACATTCACGTAAACCCCTTTTTGATCAACTTAAATACCGAATATATCCAAAGATAGGCGAATAGAATACCGATAATGCACGATGGTCACAAAAGCATGAATAAAAAATATGATGAAGTTACAATTATGCCCTTAAGGTACATACACGGGTGTGATACCTAAGCAGTGTCGTGCCGTGCTTGGCCTGGCACGAGAAAAAAAATTCGGCCCGAAACATCCCATTAGCATGTTACTGTGCGTGTCTAACCCTGCCGGGCCGTGCTCAGGTGGATAGGCCTGTTAGGGTCAGGCTCACGGGCCCGTGCCAAATTGGGCCGCGATAGGCCCTAACGGGCTGGGCCATATTTAAAATTTTAAATAATTTAAATTAAAATAAAATTTTATAATTTTAATTTAAAATTAATAAAATGCTT
>JAVXUL010066929.1:0-10009 GCA_035590515.1 Trichilia minutiflora
CCACACTGACCTTGTGCTTGAGCAAAGTTTTAGGCATTCAAATATGTCATAAATGTCACCCATGCTTCCGATGTCATGGAAGGTGGCATTCCCGATCCTAGGGATGGATATTGAGGAGGGGGTGGCATATTAGCCTATCTAGGTTCAGACTGAGGCACAAAAGATGATTCATTTTGTCATCTATCCTCAAAACTCTTTCTCTTCGGGGTTTACCCCTTCCTTTTCCAAATCTCGACGACATCTCACGCGGGACAAGGAAATTCGATATCCAAATCTCGTATCCACAATTATATACTAGTAGGGTGGTGATGCATGATCTATGACTCAACTCATCAAATCCACTAGGATACTTTGTAAAATCATTCAAAAGTCATGTAAAACAATTTTCAAAATATATTCAATCATCAACAAAATCATTTCAAAACCTTTAGCTCTGATAACAATAAAATTGTCACGTTCCAACCCATGGGTCTCATATATGACAGTCGCCATAGATTTTTAATAAATATTCCTTATGCCCAGAACGTTTACTAAGAACCTGTAAGACTAAAAATTTAAAACACATATCACACATAAAACACTTCCAATAATTTTTTTCTCCAAACTCCCAAACTACTTTTCAATCAAAAACAACCCCAGTAATTCTAAAATATTAACCAATCAAATCCATCATAATAAAATCATATATATCAACATATCAAGAAATAACAATATTATTTTATTATAAAACTTAAAATCATAAATTTCATCAAATACTCTATTCCTAAAAACAAAGCAAAAGCAATAACTGAATAATATGAGACTCTCCTAGTTGACTCAAATGATGAGTGTGAGTCGAGTATAGAGTTAATACCTAAAATATCCAATTTCAATGCAATCACCACCCTCCACGTACTCTTTACGCTTACCTGTGAGTGGGAGAAAAAGGGTGAGTATACTAACGTATACTCAGTAAGGGAACATATAAAATAATAATAATAACAATAATATTTCAAACATAAGACATAACTTTTATCAAACAATATATCTAAAAAGGAAAAGAAGAACAAGTTAAAATTTCTTTTTATTTCTAAATCAATATCAATCCAATCTTGAGAAAATGATCGGGCACAGTTACCTTCCCGGGATTACACTGATCAGGCATAACCCCGATCCGTCAGTAGGTTTTATATACAAGAGAAAACAATGCTATTTTATAAAATATAAATTTAAATACAAGAAATGAAATATGCATGATTTTTAGAAAATATGCCCACCACTAACGTTCGCCTCGAGTAGTCACACAATGATATCCGTGACTAACCCGACGAGACTCATAGGTGATCAAATCACATCACATCATATCATCATAAAAATAAACAACCATATACCACCCCCACCTGTAAAGTCTCCACTCACCTAGGTAACCTCTCAATCAGGCTGACCCTAGGCTACCTCACCCTGTAGTTAAACTAACAATCCCAGCCCTCATGGCCGTATCACCAATATGCATCCCGGCTCTCATAACTATTAATACTAATGTGCAAATTATAAAATCTGGCCCTCAGGCCGTATCATCAAGTATCAACATAAAACTTAGCCCACTGACCGTCTCATTAACATAAAATCATCCTGGAGACTTAATCTAGGGTAAATCATAATATATAAAATCAATAACAAGGGGTAGACGTATGTTAAATAGGCCGACGACCATCAATCATTTAAAATATATTCATCAAACTAGTTAAATCCATTATGGAAATCATTTCTTATTTCAAAAACCGCATAAAAACACATATATACACATTTGTGTATAAATAGGAGTACTAAGCGAAAGCATTATAAAACATTTACGAACCATTATAAATACATAAATACGATTTGTTTTAAAATAACAAAAACATAAAGGATTCCACTCACAGTTAGTGAGGGTACGCACTCTCTAGAGTTTCTCGCTCAGATTGGATTTTTGATCCTCGCAATCGGAGCCTATACATATAAATACCAAAACTCTATCAATACACATTTTTAAACTATAATGGGACTCTTATGCACAGAATAAATGTAACCTCACGTCCTTGCCGAAACAATAACTTGAGTACTATTTACACACATCCAAAATCACATCTAAAACTTCTTAACAACTTACCTGACCATTTTACGAGCTAAAAGACACCTAAAACCATGCGATCAATCTAATCGAAATCTCTTCGAATGAACAGTAAAATCCATTTTCTAATAATTTGGTAAAATATGAAATGAAAGCTAGATAATGGTTAAAAATGTTGCTACAAACCTTGTGGTATCGTTGTTTTTTGTCAATTTTGCCTAGAATACGAAAAACCCCAATTTGAACTTCGAAACCCTAGCCTCCCTCTTCCATTTCTGCGCTCCAAATGCCAAATTGAAGTCTAAAGAGTATTTAAGTCATGTAAAGTGATAAGAAATCAAGAAAAATAGGTGTGGGTTTGCTTGGAACAGAGGAGAGAATGAAGAAGAATGAGAAATGAGAGAAAGAGGAAGAAAATTTCTTTAAATAAGGTACAAGGAAGGCATTTTCGCGAATCAACGTTGCAGCGGGAGAATTTTTTTGGTTGCAACGGGGGTTTCTGGAAAGCTCGTTGCAGCAGGGAAATAAAATCCTCGCTGCAGTGGGGGTTGCTGAAAATCTCGCTACAGCGGAAATTATTTCCTCACTGCATCGGAGCTCACATCTTGTTTGTCAACACTTAGGCATGTAGCGAACATAAAAGCATAATCTTTTCTCTTCTTTTTAATAACCGTTTGTCTTTTTTCTGTAATATCCTTTGATCTTTCTAAAAACTCAAACTTTTTTCTCTCAAATCAATTTTACATCTCATTATTATCACTTACATCTCTCCTAAAATGCCTCCCCGAATGAAAATTCCTACCTTGAAACCTAAAGAAGAGGCAAAAAGGTGATGAATGATGAGAAACACCTCCTTATCTACCAAAAGAATCAAACCCATTAGGGTTTTATGACCCAAAAGATCAAAGAGCAATTTTTGATAATAGATTTCAGACTAAGTAATAGATTTTGAGTTCCTAAGACTATTGATTTTTCATATTTGAACGTTTTTCTTAGATTTAGATGGATAATTTTTCTTAGCCTACAAGGACATTATCACACAAAATTAATTAAATTATTCTATTCAAACTTAGAGATTAGAGATCTAGATACAGGTGAAAATTGGATTAACTAGTTTAAGACTTTTGTTAGAGGACAAGAATTTGTTATTGATGACTTAATATTAAGTGGACATTTATAATTAACTCCAAGGGGCCAGATATATTTTATGGAGAACTTCGTTCTCTTAGATGCTTGTTATGTTGTTTTTTGAGACTCAGATATGACTGATATGAATCTTAGACCTATAAGATTAGGCTTACATGAGATAATCCCTCATTTGATTGGAGCATATAATCTAAACACATGTTCAGATAAATATACTGAGATAAGACTTCTGATATTCATCAGTTACACTACGAGTATATGGTTATTGAGATTATTTGTTGAGTCTATGTATCGTTATTAGATAGTGTTTGGGGGGAAATGCGAAAGTAACATATGGACACCCAATCAACAAGACACGTGATAGGAGGTTAGGTGTAATCCCAAGGCGCTCTCTTCTCAGGTGTACTTCATCCCAAGCCTCCCCAGTTTAGTGATTCCACCTTCTCAGTTATCCGACGATTCAGGGATTTCACCGTCCCAGGTATGCTTTGCCTCAGGCATTCTCTTTTCGGGGAATCAATTGTCTCAGACAAAAATAGCCCAGGTATCCCCCGATTCAAGGATCTTGTGATCTCAAGAAAACTTCGGCCCAAGTAACTTACTTTCCAAGAGAGTGAGTCTCGTTGTAGGCATCTAAAAGTTGGAGTTTATAGTCATCCCTAGCTCAGGAATCAGAGTAGTTTCCCAGAAAAATTATCTCAGGCCAGGAGTTCCCTGGCTGCTGGCTCTACGATGATCCATGATCAAAGTATCAATAGACATGTGCCCCTCTCAATCAAAAAATGGGAATGATTGATGATAACTGGCCTGTCAAAAGCACCTATCCTATCCTCTGACCATTTTCAAGTGATGGGACAATGACGGGCTTGCAAAGCCTGCAGATATGATAGCATCATTAAAGAAAATTGACTACACACTATCCCATGTCAGAAATCACATCCTTCCCATTCTTTGATGTCAAGTCATATCACTATTCAAAGGAGGGGCACTATATAAACCAAACTTCTTCAACGGAAGGGAGGTTGGTTAGTTTTCTGTGTATTTATTGGTCATTGTATTTTGGGGTTGAGCTTCTGGTTACTTGTGAAGGGGGAAATACTTAAGCCACACAAAGAGATTGAGAGAAATTCGACATCCCCATTACCTCCGTTTTCCCTTTCACTATCTCCGGAGGATAAATTCCACACATATTTCTTTCATCTTCAGTTCATTTAGAATTTCTTGTTGCTACTTTCATCGAAAGCACATTTATTCCTCCACCCTTTTTGTTACTTAGGCATCGGAGTTTCCCCATCGAAAATCCCTCTCAGTATCACTCCGAGGTTTTTACTTTCTTTGCAGGCTTAGGAGGTGAAGTTTTACCAAAAACAGCCACATCTACAGTTATTCTCTGGTGTAAAAATCATCGTTTGATAAACAACCACATTGCCCTTACACCTCACCAGATGGATCATTCTACATTGGCCGCGAGGAGAGTCCATAGACAATTCTTACACCAATAGATAGTATTGATAGTATGAAGCTGCTTGCGTTAGCTACCCTTGGTTAGTCTATACTAAAAAAGATGCACTATGATAAAGATTCATTTTTTAGGTATTTTAAGAGACCTACAGTCAGCCAGCCACATTTGAGGAGTACCATGAGAGTGATATGTATATTCTAGACTTTTAGAATCCTCAAGATGTGCCTCCTATAGTCACCAAACCTCAAGAGCAAGAGTATCCATGGACACAAGATAAGGACCAGCTTACTAGTCATTCAAAGCTTCCTCAGGTAGGTCATACCACTGAGCCTACACCATAAGATGCAAGACCTCTTACTTCTCAGGCATCAACCCTGAGTACCACTCTCATGCCTCTTATTTTAGTACAACCACCACTTCTCACTTTATCTCCTACAATTTTAAATATCGATCGTATTATCTAGATGATCTCTTACCTCTCCTAGTAGATGATAAACCTTGAGTCCTTTGTATCATTAGTCATCAATATTTTGATCAAAGGATCACGATGTTAGTCCATATGGTTGAGTAATTCTAATAGGAGTTTATTTTTCCATTAACCAGTATTGAGCTTTCTTTGGAAGACATTTATTTAAGACTCCCTTCGCATCCTTCGGGTATTAAAGCACAACCCCTCTATACTTTAAAACATCTCCTCGTCAGATACCTCCTGTAGATAATAGTCACCATACACTACACCTGGTTTTGGTCCTTCTACACAGGGAGCATCTACATCTAAAGAGAGTACTTATCACATAGAGATTCCCTCTAATGAAGATTAGTATTATTAGACTTATGTCAAATTGGTTTTATATTGTCTTTTCGTTATTGTTTATACTCTTATTAGATTTTCATTGTCCAATTTACTGTTTTTTATTTTTTATGCTTGTTCTTATACTCATCTGTTAATGGATTTATAATTATAATTCTCATTTTGATGCAACTATATGTATTATTTAAGTTGATTTGAATTAATACAAATGCTTTCCTATGTTTGGCTTGATTTCTTTTCCTTACATATTGATTCCATTGTCTTCTTTGCTTGATGATAAAAAAGGGGAGAGTTTAATATTGCACATAAAAATGAAGATAAATTTGTTTAAATATTTAAATAAAGAGTTCATAGATTAAGGGGTAGCTGATTTATTAAATTGTTTAACTATGAATGTTGTTTTATCATTATAAAAAAAGAGGAAGATTGATGACTTAATGTGTTTTGATTATGAACAAAATTATTATATATGTGATTAAGTAAATTTGATTGATTTTAATAAACTATTCATATAATTGATAAATTTGGTTAAGTTATATTTATACTATTGTTGAATCGATAAACTTGTTTAGAAAGTTTAATGACATGTTGTTAATTTGCTTGTTAAATGATTTATTAATTTGTTTATTTTGGATAAATTGATTAAATTGTTAAGTGATTTTATGTTTGATTGGTATAATGATTTGAGTGCGTTATAATAAGTTAAGTTATATTGAGCAATATTACACTAATAGGCAAAATCGTTGAGAAAACTTTATGTGTAGGCTATAGGTTTCGATACTTGCTAGATGTTTGAAGGCTGAAGTGTCAAGAAAAGCCAAGTATCGATACAAAAAGGAAAAAGCATTGATACCTCATATAAAGCAGGAAAAAATATGGATACTTAGAGCTTGGAAGATCGATACTTGATCACTATAAAGCAAAGTATTGATATAAAGGAAATAAAGTATCAATACATGAATCCTTGAATTTCTCAAAAAAATGATGCATAAAGAAAAATATATGCATTAGGCTAAAGGATCGATACCTGAACTCAATATCACCACGAGTATCAATACACTTCTCCAAAGTATCGATACATAGCGCAAACTTTAAACTATAATGGCTAGTTTTATGCATTTATTACGTGTATTTGTTACTGATTTAGAAGGCCATTAAAACCATTACTCAAGGACATAAATACATGCCATTCTGCAAAAGATAACAAGAATTTTCAAAGTATATTGAGCTCAACTTTCAGAGAACAACAAGAACATTTTTCTACATTAAATTTCTCGCATTTGCTTTATTCATTTATTTTTTCTCTAATGAGAGAAAGTTGAAAAACAGATTACTTATTATATATTTAATCTATTAGAGAGTTATTGTTTTCATTTTATTGTAATTTTTCTGGGTCGCTCTTCACCATTATTAGAAAGATTTAATTAGGTTACTCTTCACTCAATATAAAGAAAAATTATATTTGGTTGCCCTTCATCATCAAGAAGGAGTTGTATTTGGATTAATCTTAACCTGGACCAAACTAAGATGCTTAGTGATACCTTTGTGTGTGTGGAGATCAATCGAGAAAAGTGGACGTAAGGTTGATTGTCGACTCAACATAAAAATCCGCTATTTGATTTTCTCTCTCTCATTACTTTTATTTGTTATTAATTACTTGAGTTTGTGTGTTTGTCATTGATTGCTACATTAATTGTTTAGCAAAATTTATTAATCATTCAAATTGATGCTTTACCCAATTCACCCCCCTTTTGTGTGTTATACTATGTGACAATATTAAGTTCAATATAGCTAGATTGTTTTCTAAGCAATAACTCGATTAATTTAATATAATGTCAGGAAAGTAAAAAGTTAAGAGATCGATTTGTCTCACACTAATTTTATAAATGAATTTCTTACTATATTATAGATAAAAATATTAAAGTGCAATTAAAAATATTTTACAATAAATAATGTATCTATCAAGTAATATTCTAAATATATTTCCAAGAAGTTTCTTAATTCAAAATATATGTTTTGAAAAGGCATTTATAAACAGACAATACTATAAATACTTTCAATTATGGTTTTGATTATCTATTTCTTTTAAATATTAGAAAATTATTTTCAAAATAATGTAAATTGTAAAAGCTACTATCCCTGGATCCATAAAACATCATATAAACAATGCCACTAAAAAAATGAGTAATGTTAGAATTTTCATGTTGTATATCAGCTTTTGGATTTCAAATAATATGATAATGCCACATTATTTCAATCATTAAAAATATGTAAAAAAAAACGAAGAAGTCTAAAAAATATAAAAAAATTTAAATTTTATTAGTTTCAATAAGTGATGTGATGATATTGTAAACTAAACTATTATATTACTTGATTGAAATAAGACTTGGGATCCCTATTAATACTTCAGAAATGTTCTTTCTAAATTTAATTAAGTAAAAATTATTAAGATTTGTAAATATAATAGTTTTGAAAATTAAAAAATTTTTGTAATACCCCACGTTTTAGCTCAAAGATATTTTGGTCATGTTATCTTAGAAGGGCATTTTTATCATTTTTAAAATTGATATTCAAGTTCTATTATTAGTTGAATAAGTCTGTCCTGATGTTTCATAAGTGATTTAAAGAGTTTTGGATGAGTTGAGTTGAGTTTTAGAAATGTTGTATTAAGGTCTCAACCGCGCTCTCGAGTTTCAAACATAAATTTTTATTGGTCGTTTGATCGATGAATTGTTTGCTTCAATAGAAAGAGTACATAATAAGAATTTTATAGAATAAAATCTAAGTCAAATATGAGATTATATGAGAGAGAATCAAATCTAAAAATAGAACAGGTTGTTGTTAGATTTCAAAAGAGTTTCTAGGATGGTCACCTGAATTTCCAAGCTAAATTTCTATTGATCGAGATGGAGTTTTGATACAAAGTGTTTATAATGATAGAGAGTAAAAAAGGGAGTGTATAAAAAGAAACAAAAGAGAAATCGAACTCTGGTGAAGGAGATAACAGCGTCAAAAATAAAGAACCTGAGTGATATTTTTTAAAAAAGTGATATTTATTGAAGGACTTGAATGGTATTTGTCATTTTGATACCTTTCACAAAGGTTCTGAAACTCGGGGCTAAATTTTTATTATTTTGAGTAGGGTATCAATACCTTTGTCAAACATATTGATACCTAAACCAAAGGTATCGATATCTTTGTCTATTTTTTCAAAATATATTGATACCTTTGCCTTTTTTAAAAAATGTATTGATACCTTTTGACAAAAAAATGAACCAACTTATTTTTTACTATAGAAAACAAATATCTACCTTAAGAAATGACAATTCAACCACTTCTAGAATCTTTCCTCTTTTATTTTCTCAAGGATGAACTAATAAATGTGTAAAGCATTATAAATAAAAGCCAAGGGTAAGAGATGGATTGTTGTATTCACCTTTGTCTCTTTTTTCTTAAGAGAAAACAGAATAACTTTTCGCAAGTACATTAAATTGATGTATCGTTTGTACCATTAGACTCGTGTCGAAGAGGGAAGTTAGATTCTAATCTCAGATTACCAGAAAAGTTATCAAAACAATACCCAAAGCTCTATTGAAGCTTTGATAAAAACTTAAATTTTTTTGTAATTCAACTATTAGCATCAATTACACAAGTGAGGAGCTTAATCTGAATGAAAGATTATGGGAGTGTTTATCTCTTTGAGAGGTGAGTGAATATTTTCTTATTCCCATTCCTTCTTTAAATGTTGCTTAAAAATAATTATATTTTTTATATATGTTTTAAAGACATATAAAGCTTTTATATGATTTGCATTGAAAGGCGTTGGTGAATTAAATTGAGTGAAAATTAGGAAGTGGTTTCCTTATTTATGGTAGATTTAGATGATGAATTTGATATATTATTTATATATAAGTTTAAGACTAGAGATCTAATATATTTGTTTAGAGTTTATGTTGGTTTGTGACATTTATCAAGGATGTTTAGATGTAGAGGTATACGTATATAAAGTTATGAGTGAATGAAAGTAATTGTACATTCGTGGTGTTAATGAGAACATTAAGGATGTTTTATGATATAGGATATTTATGTATGATATATGTGTGTGTGTATATCTATATCTATATCTATATCTATCTATCTATCTATCTATCTATCTATCTATCTATCTATCTATAGATATAGATATAGATATAGATATAAATATATATAGATATAGATATTGATGAGTACATAAAAGTGTATGTGTACTAAAGTTTAAATTCATCATTTTACACTTTAAAGTATGATTAACTCTCTCTATTTATGCATATTTCTAATATTTAATGTAAAATTTACTTTTTTTGTAATTTTAGTTAATTTTGATTTTTGTGCAATAAACGTAAAAAGGGCATAATTTTTTATCCAAGAGAGTTATTGAGGTGAATCTTGATTCATTGGAAATCTAACTTATTGGACTAAAACTTTTATGTTTGTTCCAACCATCAATTTAGACTCTAAGGTA
>JAVXUL010066940.1:0-27500 GCA_035590515.1 Trichilia minutiflora
TTGTACCTTCCCGTGTGCACTTTACTTCTTGCTCGATCTGGAGTCCTCACTCAGTGTGTTGCCTTTAGATCTTCATTCGATTATCCTCTTTCTCTCTGCAAAAAGGTTTACCAGACAAATGAACCCATTCCAACCCCCTTAAGGCACCGGTCCTCCACTCCTCTCAGCCACGACCTACCGATCCCTCTGAGGCATAGCCTTGAGCCCACACAAAGCACATGGTCCGATACTGATCCGAGTAAGAGGCGAGAAGCAAAAAGGTAGCGTTAGCCACGGAAGGAAGGCACGAGCAATCCCCATAAAGCCCGTCTGACTTCTTAGTTAGCTCACTTTGCTTCACATGCCTTAAAAAGATTAGGTCCCTAGTTTCACCTAGCATTGACTTTCTTTTATGGTATAGCAGCAGTGCCCTATCGACCAAGGCCTAGAGAGAGTTCAACCATAAAGATGCTGGGTTTTAAGAACGGAAAGTTATAGCTTTCAAAATTGGAAGGCATGCTGGAGTTGACACCTACACAAACACAGCTAAGAAAGATAGATCCCTCTTTCTCTAATATCTCTAGTTCCTTAGGGACCAAGAGAGTTATACTATGGAGCTACTGCTAGTGCACAAGGTAAGAATTTCTATAGTAAACCTGAGTGCTCAAGCCAAAAACCTCTTAGCTGACCTCTTCTCAGTTCAATGATCGACAGATGGAATTATAGATCCTACTAAGGTAGACCAGTCATTTCCATCTTCATCCAACGTTGGCAGTAAGAAGAAAAGAAGGAAGATACTAATTCCAAAACATACCTATCTTTCACCAAAAGGTTCACTTCCTTAGTTCACTTCCTTAATTGGCGGATAGATGAGATGCTGGAAGCTAGGATCGATAGGAGTTGGGTTACGAATTTTCCCCATCTGCCAATCCATCTCCACTGGGAGGGAATAGACCGGACCCCTACCCAAATGCAACACTATCTCCGTTTAGCGAACGACGTAAAGCAAAGCCCTTCTTAATGACCAAACGGCTAGAATAAATAAGACTTCTTACTTACTAGATAGATACTGGCGGCAAACTCTTAGGCCTATCTTCTACTTACAGGTATAGCCGAGACAATGAAGAGCAAAAAGGCGCCTCGAAAGCGATTCTAATTGAGAAGGCTGAGCGCTTATCTTAAGAGAACTTACAGGTATAGCTGCGTTCTTGTCAATGTTGCTTGAGGGCTGTCGTCCTATTTATTATTTTATTGGGACTCATTCTCGAACCCAAGTGATCCATAGAATGCGAAGTGACTCATCTGCTCTCTTTCCTTCTTTCTGCATTGATGGTAAAATGAACCACTTTGCTTAAGACATCCATGCTCAGTGGGACGGATCTAATTCACTCTGGGAGATAAGATAATGGATCTTGGGATCGAATGTCTCTCATTCAACTAATTGTATTTCAGTCCGTACATACACGTTTTTAAGGTAGTCGTGGTAGTGAATCTGCCTTGCTTTCTTATCCCCAGGTAGGTCAGTGACCGAGGGCAAGAGTCATTCATGCGCTGTAGCCGGGCTAGGGATAGAAGGGATTCCAGGTAAAGAAAATAGTAAAAAGAAGGGGGAAGGGCTTTCTTCTCGAACTCGAAAGGGAGTGAGCGCACTACTAGTCTACGGGCGCGAAACGGTATAACAATAAGTAAGGAATAGAGTAAGGAACAGCTTCATAAGACTGGCTTGTCCCCCATATCGCTGTCTCTAGTTCCCCTTCCCCGGCTTCACCCTTGGCCTTTGTCCCGTACGCGATTGCCTTAGCCGAAGAATCACTACCAGCTCTTTTCCCTGCGCTTGCAAAGTCAGCATCATACCTGGCTTAGGGTTCCAATTCTTAAGTTGTTGTAGCTCGACTAGCTTTTTGAACGTGGCGAGAGAAAGAGAGAGGTGAGAGTGTAGCGTGGTCCCTGCCTAACCGCTTTCTTATTCTTTACTTGCCCATCTCCTAGAAATAGAAAGTCCTTCCCTTGAGGAGAGACCACAGATTCGCCGGCTTGTCCGAGTTAGCTGTTCTAGTTCTAATTCTGGCACAAAACGGGGATATCTTCTTGGCGGAAACCAGCCTTCAAAGTAGGCGCCGGCTAGTAGGTCTGAGTAGGACGACTTTCTTACCTTTCCCTTTATCTATTCCATTTCTTTTACGGGCAGGGGAAACTCCTGCATTAGAGAAATTGCTCAGCTAGTCTACACTCTTTCTTCGAGCAGACTCATACTTCATGTAAACAGCCGACGGAGATGACTTGGCTTCTGCGCCTTCTACTTCTAAGTATAAGTAAGGGCTTGGTTTCTTTCAGTTTGTATTCCTTTCCTATTGGTGTTAGAGTCTTCGGCTTCTTTCTTCTCCATCTCTTTCCCTTCCGACTTTTCACCGGCCTTCTTATTACGACTTTATCCTAGCTTGCTAGCTTTCAATCAAACTGAAGCTTTTAACCGGCCAGCCCGGAGTGGAGGGAAAGAGTAGCGACTTGCCAGCAGCTGAAAATTCAACAGTGGTTCAGTCTGATTCGTTCATCCGGAAGAAAGGAGCCGGCCCAGCTGGTATTGACTTCCGGTGCTTGCTCGCTTGGCTTACTCTTCTTTGCCTTCTAGCTAGGGTGCTGTTCCCGAAGATGGAGGAAGTTCCGCTTCTTTGAACCTACGACGGTGATTCAATTGCTACGAGCGCTGGAACTCACTAGAGTACCGACCCAGGGTTCAGTTAGTGCTCGTAAGCAACTCCTTTCGCCGCTTTCACTTCTTTTTACCCGCAGGAATTTACGAATAATGATTCCCTTTGAAAGGAACTTCTGATAAGAGACTCTCTTCGATGCAACTCAAAGGAAGTAGCTCCAGGAGTCCATTCCCATTCCGGAATGAGAGATGTTGGTGGGTTAGTAACCACATCACCATTAGCACACCCTATTTGATATAGAATTGAGTAATTGAGTACAGTAAGCAAGCGAGTGACTGGAACAGTAGATACAGTAGACTTTGTCCCATGCCTCAAAGACTTTATGGCCGCTTCCCTATGGTATCGGAGGCAACTCAAGTGTTACCTTCTTTAACGAAAACTCGGAATGATAAGACGAGCCATGAAAACAGATTGTTTCGGATAGCAGTCTTAGCATCAGACTTAGGAAGAAGAAAGAACCAAAGGAAACGAAGCTAGCGAAGGAGCCTAGTTTGGGTAACGTAATCAGTGCCCCAGATAAGCGCGTAGGGCTCGGGAAAGGTGCGGAAGAAAGCTAGTTCAGTGACCAGACATGGACAGACAGCGGGGAATGAAAGACTAAAGGGTAAAAACATTGATTCTAGCTCCTCACCCATGGCATGGGGAACCTGGGCGAAAGAAGAAAGCACAGAACAGAAGGTAGGGTAACTAGTTTCGTTCTTTTGACTGTCCTAAGCCGGCCAACTCAGTTCCTTTTAAATCGGATTACGCTTTGAGGTGTAGCACCTAGTTAAGATAAACCGAGTCTTCGTCACAACACAAATGGAATTGCGAAAAAGTTCTATAGAATAGAAAGCAAACCTTTGGGGCGAAGAAAGAAGGAAGCGACTGAGTCTGCCTCCTGATTCTAGCGAAAGTTCCCTAAAGCCTCAGCCTTCACAATATGTTACATCACCAGCCAACATGGAAGAAAAGACCAGTGATTCCGACAATGAACCCTGTGATTTGATACAGTTTAGTTATTCCCTTCCAATCATAGTTTCTCGGTGTCCTTTAATCGTTGCAGGAGCTTTGATCATTCGTTAATTAGTCACATGCGAGAACTTGTCTCCCAGCCCAGCCAAAAAGCATTCCTCAAAAGCATAGCATTACATCCGGTAGACCTACATGCATTGAATAGATGCTTCTTCATCAACCTTTTTGAACTAAAAGAAAGAGAGAAAATGAGGGGATACAACCTCAACCTACACCTATTATTAGACTTTGAGGGGATTACGAATGGGTTGCAGTGGGATATCAACGACATGTATGGAATCAATCCATTAAGCCTGGAAGGTATCCTTTATTGACTCTTCATTTGAGGGAACAGAAGAGACAGAAAAGGTCACTCTCAATTGAAAAGGTGACTTTCCATTATCTCGGTTTCGGCTGCATTCATTTATTCAACTTGATACGGGGGAAGTACGACACAGTAGTGTTGGCTGGGTCTCGCTCCCTTCCCGCACTCTTCCTCCCCCTCCCCACTCAAAAGAAAAGAGCGATGGAGAATCTCGATCACTGAACGTCCGGGGCGATTTGAAGCTAGTTGACTTGTAGTGCCTTCGATCGATAAAGAATCTCTTCTGGTCAAGATTACAAAAACAAAACGATGCTTCCTTGATTCCTCTAGTGTGGTTTCTTCTTTTTTAGTAATAGAAGGATAAAGCGCTGTAATAATGAGTCGTATGGGAAAGCTTCGGTATATTAGATTAGTTGGTTGGTTCCCAATCGTTATTGTGTTGGTTTACGCCTTGGTGATCTAATTGCTTCTACTTAACTCAGAAGTAAGGTTGCTAGCTCGTCCGGTTCGTTTGCTGTCCCTGCCCGCTCGCACTCTCTTCTCCTGCTGCTGTCCTCCGTCCAGTTTCGGATCGAAGAAAGAACAGATTTTAGCAAGTTTGAGAAGCCTTAAGGCAGCCCTTGTAATGGTTTCAGTTATGAGTCACAGATAGGAAGAATTGGTTGAGGAAAACGAGGAAAGGAAGCGGCTTGCTTCTTCCTACCAAAACAATCAAGATAAAAAAATTCTCAGGATATCGAAAATGGTCAAATCGCCCTGCTAGCTTAAGTCAAAGAGAGTAATCGGGAGTAGTGAGAGTCCTGCCGATGAGCCAAGAAATTTTCTCACGCGTAGCCGTCGGTGGTTGTTAGGAAGTCAGCTTCGAACCCAATTTCCTACTAGCGTACGTACTAAAATCTCTTCTTTCTTTTCCTTAAGTAGCGAAGCGCTTTCAATTCCCCTTGCTGTTAATGAGTAAAGGATGGCTGTCAGCCGGAGAAGACCTAAGTGGTGTAGTTGCTCTCTCTCACAGTCATGAGTCAGTCTATCTTTAGCTTCTATTTAGGAGCTGCTAACCTCACTTTGTTCGGGAAAGGCTTTGCGGGAAAGCCAAAGCATATAGACCGTCTTCCTCCTTTGTTGGATAGGCCTTTTTCCGATAGATCAAATAGTCCGTCCAATAGCGCTATTAACCTCCCAGGAGAGAAAATCGCGAGTAGACAACTTGCCAATGGTGGTGCATCGAAATCCCAGTCAAGATCAACACTAAAGGGATGCGCGGCAGCATACCAAGCGAGAGTCCATGAATGGAAGCACTACTTTCTCGTTCGTCCCTCTTTTTAGTCACTCGGGGAAGCCCTTTTTGTTTTCTCTGATGCAAGAATCCTACTCTTACTCTTCTACTTCGCCCTTTGTTTTCTTGTTTACCTTCTTTTGTGATGCGGTCACTACTACACGCCACTTGGGTGCAGGTCTTACTGCTGGTTATAGCTTCTCTTCTATAGATTGATTAAGTAAAGGTTTGTTATGATTACAGAACAGACAGGTCGTTCCGTCGAAGGATCAACAGAGGAGACGGGGGGCACATCAGAAGAAGTGCTTTCATCCTACCTTTAGTCAGGAAATGGAAATTCACTCTTTGTTCACCCCAGATGATAGAAGAAGAAAGAAAGGATGCCACCACCGGGAAAACCTTCGGCTGAGCTATGATCCTGACTCAACCTAGAAGGAGCCTACCTCACAAGAGGTAACATGCAAGATTCTCGGGGAAGTGAAGGGAAGTTTGAACTTGCTTCTCGCCTTGTGCTCCCGGGCAGCTAAATAAGCAGTCCGCCTCTTCTCAACTTCGTCGACCCCCTTTGACTAAGATTGATTTGGTTCTGTAGTGGTAGAACCTGGGGAATCCTCTTTTTCCTTTTGATTGGGCCCTGTAGTAGGAGGGGTAATGAATCTGGATGAAGAGTATTGAGTAGAACGTATGCTTGAGCTCGGACGATAGCCCTTAAAAGCACACTGGAATGGATTGAAAGAGAGAGAGCCTGTTACATACTCGAAATAAGGGAACCCCACTTAGCTTAGCCGGCTAAGGTCGTTATTGCTCCTACTCTGATTTCATTCTTGACTAGACGTATAACCAATCGAAATACTTCCGTACATCGTTCTTCTAGGAAAGTATAGGCGGCAGCTCCTTTTGCTTAAGCAGCGATTGGACCAAGGACCAAGCCACAAACAAAGACCGACACAGCTCACCTTTATCAATCCTGGGGGCTAGGATCACTGATTCCATCCCAGAAACAGTAAACAGAAAGAGAGCAACGCAACTATTTGCTTTTTCCTTCAATTCAAAGTAGTCTTCTCGCAGTCTTCAATCAATGGGTCTCGCTTTCTGCATTGGTGCCCTGCAACCAAAACTACCTGATCAGCCGTCCCGTCTCGATCTGAGATTAAGTAGAAGCTCTTTTTCATCTTCGCTCACTTAAGGTCCTCTTTCATCTTCAAAAAGGCATCATCGTTGGGCTGTACGAAGTTGCTTCCTTTTTTCTTTATATACTAATATACTAGCAGTCTGTCTCACGAGGAAGCCCACCCCTCCGGCCTGCCTCCCTTACTCAACACTACGCCGATTGCCGTCCCCGACGCAAACCATTCGACTTCGAATACCTCCTCGAAGTCTGGCATCTTTAGAACAGGAGCGGATGCCACTCGAAGCACCACTTTAGCATTGGAGCTAATAAGCCTGTCCTTCTTCACACATTAATTCATTCAACGGGGCTGCTAACTGACTCAGGGCGACCTCGTTTGAGAAGTGGCGATCTCCTCCGCTCGTAGAGAACGGTGGTCCCCCGTGCCAGAGTGGGATCTAAGAAGCCACCTATTAATTCAATGCGCAGCCGGGCGCTAAACTCTTCTTTCTTGTTCTTCGCAGCGCTTCTCCCCGCACGCAAAGGACCAATCATTTGACATGTTTTAGTTCCATTGAATACAATACAATCAAAGAAAAGGAAAACTAAACTTCTTAGCCGATGCCGGGTAGGTATAAGAGAAGTTCTACCTACTCTTGGATTAGTCGGTTGAACTATCCCGTATGAAAGCGAGACTCTTTTGAGGGTCATTTATCAATCGATAGGATTGAACCCAATGTTGGAATCCGACTTTTGAGCAATCAATAGTTGGACTTGCGGCTATCATTATGTCTCAGATCATGTATATATATACATCCTGACAAAAGATGAGATTGAGTTCGTTACTAATTGAGTCTGGCGGCCGGCGAGCACCTCGAAATGCTGGTGCGATTAACGAAATGCAATTGATCCACTGTGAAAGTTATCGAAGAACAGAAAATTCCATACTTTAACAAGTAAGCAAGTAAACTACCATTCTAACTTTCTAAGGAAAATGACTGACTCTCTTCCACTCCGTCTATGACTATTACGAGGATTCATTGTGGTTCCTCCAGAGCCAAGCAACGGAACGGTTACGAATCCGCTGCTGATCTATATCTTACTTATCATAAAATTACATAACAGCTGATCCAGCGAGAGCTGATATCTGGCCATGAACACCTTTCCATAGGAGGAGCTAGGCAAGGAATAAGACGTCTGAGAAGGGATGCCGAGAAATGCAATTCAATCTGGTGCAAAGTCAGTAAAGGGCCTTCGAGTGGGAATTCTCTTCTATAAGCAAGTGTAGCGAAGTCGGGGCTTAAGTAAGGCAGATCCTGATTCTTGGAAAGGTATCGAAGTCACTTCTGGATTCACTGATGAAGGAGTTCAAGTCGAAAGAGAAATGAGTTAGCTCAGGCTCAGGGCGTGAAAGAAAATAGCTTATTCCTACTAGCTAAGTAAGAGGGAGCTTCTTATCGAGACTTATTACAGCACTTATTACTCATGAGGATAGCTGGAAGCTCACAAGGAACATTGTATTGCGGCTTACCCGTTCTCTAAGAGAACGGTTCAACTGGTTAGGCGGTCTGGCGCATTATTCACTGCGCTTTCTTTAAAGCAGTGTGCGTCATCGCTTCAACTGGCCTATGGGAATGATAAAAGACCTTATACGCTGTTGGCAGTGCCCGTGTCCCTTAATCGATCAGGCTACCCTCGTCGAGATCCCTCCAGATATTAATGAGGTGGGTGGGAAGGATAGAGCCCAACTTATTCTAGACGGATATTCCTTGTCATTCGAATCTTGATATAGTTCCAACAGGCCTATTCTTTTCTTTGACTCTCCAATAGTGTATTTTATATTCTTTCCATCTTCCTACTAGGATAGAGATTCTAACAACAAACTACCTAGCTTAGTAGGGGCAGTTAGGCAGCTAGTAAGGACTTCTGTCTGTCTCTTAAGTCTCCTTCTTTGTAAGGTTAAGAGCTAGGTAAGCAGTTTGACTAGGGCATTTTTTGATTTGACTTGGAGCAGGAAGTTTCCGTTTGGCTAGCTCCTGGCTCTTTTCAATGGTGGTTAGCATGATAGAGTGTTAGCGTTCGAGGGCTTGTTTGATTAAGGGTTCAGCTAGTGAATCAGGAGGTTCTGGTGCTTCTCTATTGGACTGAGTCGACTGATGCGACAGTAGCTACAGTAGCGACTGAACCGTATGCCTCGGGTGAACCGTCTGAACGGAACCGTATCACACTCTGGCAAGCCTTAGTCAAATTAGTGAATGACGTCCCTTGTGGGTAAATTCCTAATGTGACTTCTAAGTATTGCATCTAGACCTTTTCCATTGACAGAACAAACCGTTTACTTAACCAACTTTCCCAGCGGTGGGGTGTTCCGGTAACTAACACTAAGGAAGTTGAATCCTTAATTAAGGGCGCTTGCCTTCTCTCAAACTGCACTCCATGCAATAACTCAATCCCCTACCGTGCCGATTGAGAAGACTCACAACCAAGCTTTCTCGTTCACCGAGTTTTGAGAAAAAAGGATAGACTCGTCTCACTCCCACCGGATGATAGAACATTCCCGGATAGAACCTGAAGTGGCATATCCAGCCTAACCTAGCATTATTTGACGCAAACAGAGCTAGCCGAGCTGCTTCTCCACGCGGAATCAGATTCCCACTGAACTCATTCCCGAGCCTAACAGTTGCCTCTCCTTGGTCCATCTTTATATTCGAGGAAGCCTGGGAAGCTGCTGAAAAAAGAGCTTCAAAATAAGGCTGGCTTCGGAAAGGGTGTAGCCACGACACAAACCATTAAACGAATACAGGGGGGCTCGTTTCGTTGACAGCGTCACTCGCGGGCCAACTTCAAAACTTCTCTGCTTACACCCGGCAACATTGAAGTGCATGCCATTGCGCAACTATCGCTACTAGAACAAGAGCTAATAGTCTTGTATTCAAGCAGAAGGTTCAAGGCTGAGGTCAAGCTATGGGCACAAGGAGGTCAAAACTGAATTTGTGTCTTTCTTTCACTCGAAATTCCTTCTTTTACTCGGCTCGATCAATCCAATCGATTCAATTCCTTCTTCTTCAGTGCTGTCGATGAACACTTCGACTGCCTTTCATTACTTATTACACTAGAGTACCGCTACCTTTCTCCTGCAATTTTCTTAAAAGCGATCTGTTCTCTGGCCCCTCAGACACAGGCATTCCACCACTATGATGAAAGGCACTGCTACGACGAAGGCACCACTTATCAAGGGTGCCAAAGCAGTGATCCAGACTCCCTGGTTCTGTCTTGTCTTGTGTCTTGTCCCGGCCCTAAACGGGTGGGCAGGTCAGTTTGCCCGATAGAAGACCCCCGATAGGGCACACCGTGGCGTAAAAGGCTCCATTTCCACCACTGGAACAAAAGACACCACGAAAAACGAAACGAAAGAAGAAAGGGCCCTAAGTCGGCTAAAGCAGCTAAGTGCGATGCCAAGGTCTTTTTGTCGGAGTGAAAGAGCGAAGGCTGCAGATGGAGAAATGAGAGAGCCGCTTGAACCTTTCGCTTATTCTATTGATTACGGGCCGGGGTCAGGGGCGAGAAGACATATACAGATGAAATAGCTACGGATCTGAACCTCAGACTCGTGATTCCGCGCCCATCTCATATGAAATACAAAAATCAGAGGGAATCTGTAATATTGAAGTAGAGAATAATCAGAGGAAAAACAAATAAAAAAAGAAACAAATAAAGAGAGGGGCAAGTCACAACAAATAAAAACAAGAGAAAAGCCGATACAAGATAGATTGCAACTATGTACCTAGTAGTACTGGATCGTGAGCAAGGCCGATAAAGGGCGGAAATGCCCGAAAGAGCAGAATATTCAGCGGTGGGGTCAAAGCATAGGGAGAAGATGCTCTTCAAACATATCTTTTCTCTGGCCAAAGTTGTATATAGAATGGCGTACCTGGCAAAAGCCATAGGGGGTGGTCGCTTACAATTTGCTTCACTAATGTAGGTCGCCCGCCATTAATGCTTTCACGCTGTGGTCTACCCGGTCTTACTAGTAATTAGGCTTGCGATAGGGAGCTCCCGGACGCATAGCATAAAGGCATCCATATCGGCTTGCGCTCTTCTCTTACTTGAAGCGGCATGACAGAGTCACTTAGCTCGACGTTAGGAGATTCAAGGGGGAAAGGATTTGATCCTGTCACCTTGACTGGCAGGGAAACCGGCCTTTTATTTGGTAGAATGTACTGAGTCCGCTTTCTTTTCGCAGGTTTGGGTGAGTGCCGCAGTTGGGCTAGCGAGCTGATGGACATAGATCAGATCCGAGATCGGCTTAGCCAGAGCCTGTGACTTACGGAGTAGCTCATTTCATCACTGGCTTTTGAGGCCTCTTGTGCTTTGCCAGAGGCAGTTCCGTAGTCGTAGTTCATTCAAGGAAAGTCTCTATTTAGGAAAACCGTAATGAACCTGCAACATTCATTCCAAGATTTTCAGTGAAGAAGTGCGTTGTCAGTTCATAAATGAACAAAGAAGTCGTTTCATACTCCCTTGCCTTCTATCTACATATGTCATTGTTGAGAGATTCAGCAGGCCGAGGAGAGGGACAGGCGAAAGCCTATTCACTGACGATCGGCACTGCTTTATTGAGATCTGAATTTGGCCTACGAGAGGCAACAAGCCACTAAAAAAGCAAACGAAGCGAAGACCACCACGAGCTTTCCATTCTTCTTCGTATTCTTCTGGTAAGAACCGAGATCGAAGGCTTCTTTCCTTAGACTGCCTTGTTTGCTCCTATTCCACGACATTCATTACAGATGGAACTACGCTACGACGTGCATTGAGACTTGAAATTGCTTATTCAGAGAAGGGTTCTCCTGAGGGCGGGGATTCTGCTTAAGAAAGAGAAAGAGGAACTCCCCCGGTCTTGAGGGGACTTTCTTTTCTAGAGCAAATGAGGCGTCAGATGAAGGATTCGCCGAAAAAAGAACTACCGAGAAATATTCCCTTCCATATTTCACAGAGGCTTTCGACCCCAGACGTCGACGAACCAAGAGATCCTGTCTCTCACGAGGAGCCGTAAACAAATCTACCGTTTCAGACGTACCGCCCGAAGGAGCCTTAGACTTTTACTGTAGCTGAGCACTCAACAAGGGAAGGGGGATAGCACCGAGCAACTGGCAAAGTGAGTTAGTTGTTCGATTCCAGGTCCCAGGGTAGGATACATACAAAGAAGGTGAGCTCTCTTAGGTTTTCCTATAAAGATAGGAACCCGGTAAATGGAAAAGAAAGGATGATCAACCTAGTAGTTCTGGATCGAGAGACCTAGGGCGCTTTTCCTGCGCTCTATTCCAAAGTCCTGGGCTAAGCGGAGCTCCGAAGTCAGGCTTTCTTCCTAAAGCCCGGCCTGTTCCAAATGCTTTCCTTTCCTGCATTCCTTCCTAAAGGCAGGACTGGGTGGGTTAAGTTGCTCCCTCTTTCCTCTGAGCTCCCCTCCGAGCTAAAAGAAAGAATGATGAAACCTGCGGCCAGGCCTAACTCGAGTCATTCCTCGGGTGATTTCCTGTGGATTCCCTACCCAAAGGGAAAGGGTACGGGACATAGGGACTAAAGCCAAGGCCTTTTTTTCCTTCTATCGTGCCCGGCTCCCGACTCTAGTTCTATCATTTGAAGGTTCTTCTCGATCTGGCGCCCTTACCTATGGAGTGTAGGATTTCAATCTGAGATTCAGACTGTGAAAACAAATCAGACTCTAGGTATAGCATTGCGTCTGCATCGTCTGACTTGTACTCACAAATCAAGTTATTGAGCTTCCCCTGCCTACGAGAAGGAGTCTCCCCCTATCTTAAAAAGATTCTTTAAAAATAGGGTGTTAGTTCATAGGTTGCTCTGGGGCCAGTGCACCCCATCTTATTCAATTCAGCTGGAAGGCCAGATAGCTGAAAGACATAGTTATAGGTACGGCAGCACGCCAAAGCAAAAGCACTTCGGGCGGGGGCACCAGATCTCAACTTGAAGTAGAGGAAGACCGAGCAGACTCAGGGCTAACGTCTGCATCGTATGATTAGTCGGATTAGTACGATCTAGCCTCTTGGAATGGGGCGCAGGAAAAGAAAACCCACTTTTGGAGCTGGAAAGAACAGGAAACAGAAGCACGCTGCGGGTCTGGGAAAGAATAAGTAAGAGAACCTCTTTGACTACCTCTTCTAAATAGATCTGGAGTCTTCGTCCTCTGGATTAGTCTGTCAGTCCAGTCCGTCAGGTCAATCAATTGCCATTGCAATCGTTGAGTAATCAATTTAGGATCCTCTCTCTCATACTGTCGTAAGTACGCTCGTTCCTGTCCTTGCGACTGGTTCTTCCCCAGTCTGGCCAAGGCAAGCTATGCTAACGACCTCAACTGCACTACCTAGCCAACCATCTTCACCCAATGTTTTCCCCCGTAGGGCAGAACGTTCCTCAATGGCCAACTAGGAGCACGGAAGCGATGAGAGCATGCCCACTCTCGCCGGCTAACACAATGGATCAATGCAGGGGAGACTAGCCGAGAAGCCTAAGCTAGCTATCAGCTGCCGTACCCCAGCGGAATCTAGTCTTCTTATCTAGATGAGCATGAGTGGTCAAGCCCCGAAATGAGATCATGCGCCCTAAGCCTCGGCGATCCTTCCAGTGAGAGCTTGTGACCATCGCAGTGACCGCAGTATGCTTCATCGACTTCTACCTTCTTGATCGTTGCGTTCGCACGACAAGCCGCATTGTGTTGTGCACTCAAGCTTGGATGATGAATGCCAAACGAAAGATACAGGATTTGAACCTGTAATGTGTACCTAAGGGCTAGCTAGATACAAAGAAAAGAGTCCCTCTCTTCCCTTTTGAGATGAATGCAATGCAATGCAATGCATGCGAACAACCATGACACGCTATCAATTCTATCAAATTGATAGCTGAAAACGATAACGACTCACTAAAGGAGAGTGTGACTTAACACAAACCCAATCTATAAGATATAAAAACAAGAAAATAGACTTCGACGAGCCCGCTAAAGGTATTCCGCTTAAAAGTTCCTGCAAACTAGTTCACATAGTTACGTAATAGCTTTCTAACTCTATTCATCGTACTACAACAATCATGAATCTTAAATAGCACACAACTAATGGCTATGTCAATTTATGGCTACTAATGACAATGATCGTTCTATTATTCTTCGTGCCGTAGCAATTTGACTAGCACTAAACGTGTTATTAGCTGTACATCGACCGTATATGGATAAGGTCATTCTCCTTTCTTAACATTCGACTCTTTTTTGTAGATTCTTAGGATCGAATTCGACTATATACATGAATCGCTTAAACTTGACGGCCAATTCTTTGGATACATAGTCAGGGATAGGGCAGAATATGTAGGCATATGCCTCAGAGACTACACGCGAGTCACTATTGCTATGCAGTAAGTGATGACAAGGAACGGAGTAGCTCGTGACGGAACGGAATTCGATTTCTAAGAAGAGGAACGTCCCCAAGGCCCTAACATCGAGTTGAGTAGCTTGTCCGTAGGATAGTTTGCACGTTTCTATTGTGACCGCTCCTTGCATTGTTCTTGGAAGTCATACTGCTTTGTCATATTCTATTCTAGGGGGAGGTCCATTTCATTCATTATATCATGCTTACAGCACTTATTCTTATTCGGAGCTTTCATCCTATTTTTGAGCCTGCACAAATCTCACGTGTTAAGCGAGTTGCGCTTCTAACTACTGTGGTGACTTTCATTGTATCAATGATCATGTGGGGTGAGTTTGACAGTAGCTCATCACAAGACTTACTGCTTAATACAACCTACTTAGCTATCTGCACATAGGAGTTGACGTCACTTTACTTTGTATTACTTACAACATTCACATTACCAATCTGTGTATTAGCTAGTTGGTGTTAAACACAATCAAAACAAAAATAATGAATGATTGCTTTCCTAGTACTGGAAAGTCTACTAGTTGCAGTATTCGTAGTTCTAGATCGACTTCTATCTGTTCCTAGTATTCTTCGAGTCAGTCTTAATTCCATTATTCTTAATTGTTTTGGACAGATGTGTGGGGAGCTAGTGCAGATCGTGTACGTGCTTCATTCCTACTGTTCCTATACACTTGGTTCTTTATTCATGCTATTCTATTAGATTAGCCTTATAGGTCATCTTCTACCATTTTTAGTTGGAAGTACTGACTTTGAGTCACTAGCGCTTCGAAAGCCAGCGAGCTTGCAATCTTTATGAGTCTTGCTATTAAAAATAAAAAACCATTACTACCAATTTGGCTGAGTCGAGCACACGTTGAGGCCCCAGTTGGGCAAGAAGCGCCTAGCTGGTTTCATTCTGAAATTAGCATTTTTTGAATCGGATTCTTACGTGTACTAATTCCATTCTTACCAGAAGCAAGATCTTACTTCTCACCATTAGTACAAAAACAACCTATTGCTGTTGTTACACTTGTATACAGTTACATACTACTAACAACACAACATTACGACAAACTGATTTCAAAGTACTAGTTGCTTACTCAAACAACCTATTGCTCACATGTCAGTAGTGGTTTGGTTATGTTATGGGTCTATTCTCTAACACTGTTCAAGGTATCGAGGGTGCAATCCTATTAGGAATCGCTCACGGAATTGTATCACCTGCAATGTTCATGTGTGTAGTCAGCATCCGTAGTTTGGTTTGCTCCTTCTAAGTTTCATTCCGTACCGGAAGGGGGAGACAAGAGGTCCTCGAAGGACATGTCGTAACTAGACCACGCACTAGCGTACCACTTCAGGTACTCTATATGCTTTGACACCCGTATCATCACATCCAGAATATCCTCCGCATCATCCTCAGGGGTCCGCATCTTTTTCTTTTTCAAAAAGGTCTTTTGGCTTCATTCTATTAATTATATACTCCCTTACCCTCTACGTATGGAGATAACACCCTCCCTTCAGAGATTTGAACCACACACGGAAAGGTAGGGGAAATACACCAAGTTGAGAGGACATTCCAATTCGATGGCGCTTCCACCGCAGCGATTTTGGGCGGTGAGGAGCAACACATATCCTTAAAGACGCGCTTGGATTTATTGCCAGGGAAAAATCAACAAACAAAAAAAAAGTAGACCTATCACTTGCTTTCACTTACTTAGCACGGGGCAAGCCGCCACAGAATACCAAAGAGCTCGTAGCATACGAACTGATACTGGAAAAAAACTATCCGTCGAAATCTCTTAGTGAACTCCAATCGGTCTTAGAAATCGATTACTTATCAAGAGAGTAAGACCGGTTGGAGTTGACATTGACGGCTAAGATTCTGGTACTGGATGGCCACCCGCTTGGCCTCGATGAAGATATCTTCCCCGAGGATAGCATAATGCCAAACAATGGCTTATCACCTTATATATATATGGGCTCCGCGGCCTTCCACACTAACATATGATGTGTTAATGTGAAGATGGGCCACGAGGAGTTATACCCTATAGGTTGTCCTACTTTAGTGGTATAACGAAAAGCAAATGAAGATTGTGCTTTTCAACACAACAATTAATAAGTAGTTGTTAGTTTGCGCCGCTACTCGGAACAAGAGCTTATGCTTATAACAGCGAAAAAAAGATCGAAACCTTTTGCGCTTAGGCCCCTATCACGGTTATTACGCCCGGGCTCTTGTCTCTGCATAATCCCCGGTAGGGGCGTCGGAACAGGGAGGGGCGAAGTACCTGCTCGGTTCGTACGAGTCACTTATTGATAGATTGGGGGAATCACAGGCAGAGCAAGCTACGGGTGGGATCATTAGCTGGGCTAGTGAGATTCCATTTCTCTGTTTTCGTCGCCCCGCCTTACCGCTACTGGCGGGCTATACATAGCCCTATAACCCGCTTTCTCGGGTCCCGATACGGGACTGGGACTAGGCGAAGGTAAGCCGTAGAAAGACGAGCAGCCCTTATAGCAATAGCAAACGGCCTACGCCGTCCCCTTTCTTCGGGGACTTCAACGGGTCTTACAAGCTCAGAAAATGGCAATTCTTCACCTCGTTGCAGCTACAGCCGTAGCCTATTTGTTAACTGGATCTCCTTCGCTTCGTCCCCTCCACCGAAACCGCTTTCAATCGGGAAAGGAAGCCACCCCGCCCGCCTGCCCTCAGTAATAGGAAAGCTTTCAATCCATATTCATCGTATTCGTGAAAAAAGAAAATCCCCTTTGTTTGAATCCCGAAATGGACTTTTTTCAGTAGCAGGACTCTCTTCTGTCCGTTTGAACTCTTGAGCAGTCGCAATAGCTATAATAAGACAATGTCGCTTGCAAGGTTAGCTATAGGTCGCGCAACCGACAATAAAGACATTGCTCTACGACTCTTTGGGAGTGGAAGAAGAGATTCATCACCGGGCTGGAGATAGGAGAGATAGTTGGGCATATGAGGCCAATTGGAAGGTAGCCAACTGCAAGACATAAAGGCCGGTTCGATGGAATTGAAGTCTCGTAGGGGTTTTGGGATCGCAATCGTCAGTATGCGATTTTGAATTTGATTTGAATAGAGCCGGAGCGGAGTTTGTTTTGGCCGACGAAAGGTTCGGGCTAATGGGCCTCTTTCAATAGATTCATTTCCGCAGTCGAGTGATTTGACCGATTGATTCGAAATCGGCTCCACTTCATTCAAATCCGTCTCGTAGGAAATGTCGTAGTATGAAAAAAGGAAAATCCTTCATCTTATTTGATTACACTTTGAAGCTCTTTCTCAGATAATGATTATATTCTTAGTGTGTGAAGTCGATTCTTAAGAAGACCAACCTCTTCTAAGGTATCACGATTATCCATAATAAACGACAATGCTTCCTTGTTTATCTCAAAGGGTTGAGACTGAAGGTCATTTAAGACATTCAACATTCTACTATAGTTATTAAACTTAATATATAAATTCTCATAACTATGATAAGTTAATAGACAAAATCGATTCTAAAATTCACCCGTAAAGGCGCTTAAGTATCCTCCTTCAATATCACTTAACCTTTCCGGGGAAGCCACCTTATCCTTAACTCTCCATGCTATAGGAGGATAAACCATGGGAAGATTGAGTCTAATCGGGAGGAGATTAATGTCAAATGTGCAAAAAACATGGCAGTGTTTGACACGATAATAATTCTTCCTTTTAGATACGACATCCCTAAAAAGATCCCCTTTATCAATATCAAGAAAATCAACTAACTTTCGTTCAACTAAAAACTCAGCCAAGCAGGCACCCATATGGTAGGTATGGAGGGGGTTAACTCAACCTCCAGAATTTCAGCTTTCATTCGTATAGTAGATTCCAGCTGTTCGATCAAAGTAGACAGCTTAACCGATGGTAATTCCCGTACACCCTTGAAGACAGACCCAAGTACATGAATAATTATAGCTTCTATAGAGTAATGACTTAACTTATTTACTAGTTTTAAATCATTATCATCGGTGCTTTAGAAAATCTCTTGCAGATATCTCAGCAGGATCTATTAAGATTTTGGCTAAAGTCATTGAACTTTTAAAGATATTATTATCATTATAATCCATAGTCATATCTTCGATTGAGATTTGTAAATTTTTCAAAAAACTATCATTCTTAATATTCTTCAATTTATTCTTATCCAACAGACTAAGAACTTCATCGTGATATTTTTTACACGGTGACTTATTATTAATAAAAATCATTTTCTTATCTAACTCTGAATAGTAATTCTTCCAGAACTTTGATAAGATTTCAGAGTGATTAGAACAGTAAATTCTTTTATGTCTTTTAAAGAGGGGCTTTTTAGAACTTTTGTTACTATAAGATGTTTTTGAAGTCTCATCATCAGTTTGAGAACTTCTATTTCGAATTTGAAAAGAGATTCAGAGAATAGGGTCGGAGTTAGAGAGAATTTCATTATTCCATTTTTGGATAGAGTCAAGGAGGAAGACCGCTGCAGTTTAGAAAACATTAGAACATTTGAACGGAAGATTAGAGACGTTGACAGTAGCAGTCTACTCTTTTTAGTAGTAAAGTTCTTCATGTTGTTATGTTTTTTTCTTTTTATACCTTTTGGTGTGTAAAGGTCATATGTGTTTTGGTATTAAATGTGTATAAGGCTGGCTTATAGACCACCTTGAGATATCTCCTTATCGTTGACCTTTTTCGAGATATCTCGTTGTAAGCTTCTCTGAAACTTCTCTACGATCTGAAAGTGAGACCTCTGTCTCTCTGATGTATGGTATCTTTCATCGGATTGTGGTTAGCCCCCTCTATAACGCGGGATATCTCATGTGGATCTATCTCCTGCCCGGCTGATGGGATTATAGATTTCCGGGGGTAATGTACCCCAGTGCCTTACCCGTGCTAACCTACAAGCCATTTGAAAAATCTCTTACACCAGTCGGGTATATATATATAGACCCTAGTCCTATAAGGGGGACTTAGACCTTATAGTACTTTAGTGGGGGCTAGCTAGAAGGAAAAATAAGGAAATCTAACTCATTTTAAGGTAGAGCTCTTATAGTCCTACTTCAAGGCAGTTCCTTAGTTAAAGCAAGGAGAGCAGAAACAGAGGGAAAAAAACCCAATGTTCTTACGGGCGACTAAGATCGTCAAGATGTTGATCGGAACACACGACACGACCTAAGTAACCGGGATGCCAATCTTATACATAAAATACCGCTATCTAAAGTAACAGGGAGCTGCGCTATATCATTCCAGAAGGAGCAAAAAAGCCAGGCATAAAAAATGAAAGAATTGATAATCTCCCCGAATTCTTACTTCTCCATCAAGAATCCTGTCTTCTTCTCTATCTCGACGGAAGTATTAGCAGAAATTTCAAATGTTCTTTGATCTTGTTTATAGATTGGGTTTAGTATTTGGTGGGCTTTGACCCCGGAGGTCAGTCTCAGTCAGCTTCTAACAACACCAACGGGATTTGAGATTATGGAGGGGCGACGAATGTCGAAGTTCTAATTTCTGCTTTGGAAGAAGGCGAAGCAGCCGAAAGAGCGAAAAACGAAGAAACTCGTGAAGCCTTAAGTGAGCTGCCTGAGTCCCCATCCGCTAGGCCTAAGATGGAGGCTGTGTTGATTGGGTCCATAACACTAGCGTTCTTACTTACCTCGTCTCGTCTTTGGTGACAAAACTTCTCTCGTCCATCTCCGTCTGTGAAAAGCATCGGCATTCTAAGTGAGGCACTTCCTTATCCTCGTCTTAGGAAGATGAAGAGGAACTCTTGACATCGAAAGCAATTCTTGGGATGAAATGACTCGAACAATATAATAGAGGAATGAAGTGACTGTACTTACTTTGATATGGACGGACTTATTCGTATGACAAGGAAAGAGACTTAGCCAGTGAGATCAGACAAGGGAAAGATAAGATTATGGGCTATTATTCTTTCATCGTCACCGTATGCTGTGGTCGAGAAAGCCCCTTGTCAGCGTCATTGGAAGTTCATATTTCCTTTTGTATTAGGAGATTTCCAGTGCAATATCCTATTTCCGCATATTTACAGTTCTTTTCGAAGGAGGTCAATAGGAGGTAATAAATAAGGGCTTTTTTTCCCCATGCTAATCCCCATATCTGACTAGCAAGGAGTTGATTATGGCAGATTTTTAGCTCCCGATTGTGAGTGAAAAAGAAAAGAGATAAGCACTGATGGGGGAATACTCTAATGGGCGACGGGAATAAGACTTTAGTATGCTTTACTTTTAGCACTCCTAGAATAGGCTGCTTTGGAGGAAGACTCTATGGTTTATGCCCCTCCCCTAATATGCTTTCCTTCTTTTTGATATAGCAGGTGGCTTTCCTAAAAAGTACTTTTTGATACTGGCGTAGCCTCTCTCGAGGTTTTAGTTCATTTCCATAGGTTGCATCCCTAGTCGGTCTTGCGGAAGGGGAGTTTCAATCCAGCTTGTATACGAGTGCTAAAGGCATATAGTTCCTGTGGTAAACCCATGTCGCTCCAGTCTTACGCCGAAAAAAGTCTCTCGGCAAGTCTCGACGTTCTATTTCCATCATTCAAAAGCTCAATCCAAGACATGAAAGCGGAAAAAAAACTAACAACTGTCGAAGTAAGTAGGTCAATGCCAATGAGAAAGACAAGGTTTAGCCTAGAAAAGTCCTAAGGAAAGCAAATGACATAGAATAAGATGTCATCTCATGCCCTCTTTGAATGGCTTGTTCAAGAAGGGAAGCTCTTAGAAAGAAAAAGCTCTTGGTGAATCCGGACAAATGCTATCGAATCAGCTGCTTGAGAATACCCTCCTGATGGTTCAGTCAGTTAAGAAGAAAAGAATCGGTTGCTAGAGTCAGAAAGCAGCAAGGTAGGAAAGAGAATCACCGAAGGGAAGGGTGAAGTTAGCCTACCTTAACAGGTATGGGGCACGAGCGTTGAAGAGGTCTGACTTTCCCGTCCCGCTATTCCTGAGTCAGAAAGATGAGTCCAAAGGCCAGGGAAGCGCAATACGACTCTTCATGATGAAGCGCCTAGGGAAGCAAACCTACTTGTCATCGCTTACTTTCTATCTCATGAATCTTTCTTTCATTGCGCCTTTCGTCTACTCTACTCTACCTCCGCCTTTCCCACACCGACTTGCCCAGGCAGCTCTCTCTTTCCGGAAGCAGTGTTCTCCTAACCGCTCTTACAAAAACGATTTCTCTTCCTCTATAGGATAAAGACGGATTCCCATACCCTAACGCTTTCAGGCGTGAGGTAAGCACTCTTCCGGACACCCGCCTCCTTCCTTTGAACCCTAAGCTAAGCCGGGGGAATAAGTAGTTGGTGAAAAGTCGTTTTCAACGGATATGGGAGTAGTTAAGGTGCTAGTCTTTTGAGAGCAGTGGGACGGAGGAAAACAAGTAGTAAACAATAGAGAAAGAGAAAAGCAAAGAAGATAAAGAACGGGGAGTCGGCCTAGAGAGAGCGAAGACTGAAAAGAAGGAGTTCAGGCAATCTAGGGTAGCGGCCCCAATTCCAGTATAGAAGAGGCAGGATGTAAAGGCTCCATTAAGTAATTGATGAAAAGTCCGGTGACTGGATTAGACGGAAGCGGTTTGGAAGCTAGTCGGCTATTTCAGCAAAGTAGGGCAAGCAGGCAAAACAAAAGTAGGGAAGGCGGTTCATCCTAGGACCACTCGAGGTCGACGTCCACTCCAGGGCCTGTTATTAACTCCTCAGTCATTCATTTACCAAAGAAAACTTTCTTTTCAGGTAAAGGAAAGGGCGTCGTTCTCAAAGTGCCGTACGCCGACAAGTCGATTAGCTGTCATACCAGAGCCAAGGTAGTTTACTAGCGGGCTTCGTAGGTAGAGAGAGGGCGCATAAGTAGTCAGATTAGAGATCACAGTCCCAAGCGGGATTTTCGAGGAATAGAATAGAATAGCATCGAATCGAATAAGTAATTAAATAGAATAAAAAGTAAGTATATAATTTCTATATAATAATGTTCTAGATTCGTCTTTCTAATAAGATAATTGATGTACTTTTCTCTTTCTTTGTCGAGATTGGTTTCAGTTCTTTGATTCATTCCGTGGCACGAAATCCATCATTGGCGAAACAACTATGTGGTAAGAGGGTGGAAAAGTGTGGTAAGGAAGGGGGAGGGCGGCGCCCCTTGCTGTATCAGAAGATCGAGGAGCGAGTGCTTGTTTAAGAAGAAGACGGGGTTGGTATCAAAGACGAAAAGGAATTCTTCATTCGTCTTGGTTTTTTAGTTGCATACGAGGGTTCACTTTGTCTGACAAAGACATATGAGCCAACGAAGAAAGCATTACCTATAATTACTATTCTGCATTTCCATTCTTTATTTCCTATAATCACTCTTCCTCGGACTATTCTTTACTTTGAAAGTGTTTACCCTCAATTAGGAAAAGTAAATCATTCCCCCTACCCTTCCCTTCCATTAAATTCTTTTTCCTTCGTCACTGCCTTTCCCAAGGCTAGCTAGCAATCTATCTGTGAGTAAGCAAACTAGTGAGATCTCAAAGCTAAGATAGTTTGAAATTTCAAACTGATTTCCTTTCGTAAACGTCAATTTCTTTTGTTTCATTTTCCTTGAATTCAAAGGGATTTATTGCCAAAGGTTTTATCCCTAAATGCCCGCACTACACTAGTCTCAGGGGCATGCCCATTGAAGCGTGCCACTCCATTCAGACAGGGAAAGACATTTAGTTAAGGGTGCTTTACAACACTTTCACTTCTTTTTCCGTTGGGCGGAGTCAAGTGACCTCTTCACTCTACTCATGTTGATGTATCTGCTTCCTATCCCTTGATAAAGTGCCTACATGGTATAATTCTTCCTAAGAAGCCGAGCAAACGTAGCTCCTATTTCGGTTAACGAGTTGGTACTGCATAAAAGAAAATAGTATTTTTTTATTAAGAGTTGGTTGTCTAGTTTCTAACTAATTAGCTCTCGACGAACCGCCTTATCCCTTTAAGGTAGGTGCTGCTCCGGGAGTCTCACTTAGTGAACGTAGCTAGGAAAGAGAGTTTGGAATCATGTTTATGGAATTTCATATCCCATAGTAAGGAGTTCTTCTATTGAATGAGGTCTTTCTTGTTTTCCTTCTTAACCTTCGTTCTATTTTCATCAGAGCTCTTTCTTTCTTGATTCTCCTATTTACTTCTACTTCTCTACTTACCCTAGGCTATTATTGCTTATCTAGTAAACTCTTCTCTTGAAGATTCTCTCCCGGAAGGAGTACTTTCCAAATCGCATCGAGTCTAAAAAACTCAAAAATATGAGAATGCCGAAGATTCTTTGCATGTTGACTTCACTCCGCTTACGCCCGACCGGAAAAGCCGTATCTTGAAGTCTTGACTTGAAGGCGAAAGAAGAAAGCCAAGAAGAGCGATAGCGGTCACTACTGTGAGTGATTCAAGGCGTCTTGTCCGGTTTTTTACATGGCTTTCACGCTCACCGGTCTGGGAAGATACTGCCTGGACACTTGGCATTGCTTCCTTTCATCCACGAGGAGGGAGATTTAGGAGATATTTACGTCTACATATTATCTAGCTCTTGCAATGGGCGGAATCGACAAAAGATAGAACCAAAGCCCTTCTTCTTGCAACAGGAGAGTCGTTCACAGCTGATTGATTCAATAGCAGCTCTCTATGCCAGAAATCCCATTTTGTTCAAAGCCTGGGAAGGAATCTCCAGTAAGGTAAGACTTTCCCCGTCCTTTGTCTTCTAGGCGTCGGAGGAAGGGAATCAAATGACATTCCTAAGGGGTCTCTGCCTTTTTTTTTTCTCGGAAGAAGCACTAATTGGCGGGGGAAAACACTAATCTCAGTCTCTTCGGCCTCGAGGCGATCTAATATCGGCTGGGGAACTTTCGCCGCTACTCCGTCAAAGAGGAAGGACAATCCCATCCCTTAGGTCCCTGCTAAGGCATTCTAGCAAAGAGAACAGCGTATTCTTTCTAAACTTCTTCTTTCACAAGCGATTCGTCCTACTCCTACTGCCTGGAAGAGTAACTTCTTACCTCTCCTTTGGGTTAACTAAGATCTTTCTCTTCTTTAAGCTAAAAGGATCTATTGGGATTCATACTAAGGCTAAGGCAAGCTCTTTAAACCCGGGAAGGGCTAAGGTAATACACTAATCTCATATTCATGCCCAGACTCAACTGTTCTCGTAGAAGCTCCTATTTCATCAGATGCGGGACTTGAAGGAAGAGAAGTGCACATGAATCTTACTCGAGCTTTTTTTAGGTCCATCTGATATTCATTTTCAAACTAATGCCACATCTGATCCAAGGATGAACAACGAAATTGAGGATCCACTAGAGCACTGATTTGGCCATAAGTAGGGAGTCCCAATCCTGATGTCGATGATTGAAAAAGACGGGGAGGATGCCCCAACCAAGCCATTTGATAAAGATTTCTGGGTAAACCAAATAAAAACACGGGGGTTCATTTATGTCATATTCGAAATAATAATAAACTCTCCTCTACGCTCGATCTCTCCCGACTGACCTTAAGCGGGATTCGGTATAGAATTGCTAACCCATCGTTGAACAATACCTCTCCTTAAACCTCCGCTGAAACGGCCCGCCGAAGCAAACCTGTGTATGTGTAGCTCAAACCTGGTCGAGAGGTGATTGAGCAGAGCGGGGGAAAGTGCATCTAGAAGGAAGAAGCTTAAGATCGCCACCCTCCCTTCTCCCAGAGCAAAGAAAGCATTCAAGTTCTTTGATTTTTGGGCCGATCATCCTGAATTTTGACCGTTGGTGGAAAAGATTTGGCAAGAGGAGGTAGAAGGTTCCCCCATGTTCCAATTATGCTCCAAATTTCAAAATCTGAAGGTGGCTCTCAGAAAACTAAATAAGGACCCTTTTTCAGATTTGTCAAGTAGGACTGCTCTTGCCAAGGAGAAGATGGAAGATATTCAAAGGCTTTTACAACAAAGGCCTAATGACGCTTCTCTATTTCAGGAGGAAACTAGAGCAATAAAGGATTCTATGCTGAGCTGAGCAGGGCTGAGGAAAGTTTTTATAGGCAGAAGTCCAGAGTTCAATGGTTAAGACCAGAATACCAGCTTCTTTTTCAGGGCCATGAAAAGTCTCCATGGTAGGAGCAGGGTAGTCTCAATTGGAAGGGAGGATGGTTCTAGGGTTGATGATCCCAAGGAGGTCAAAACTGAATTTGTGTCTTTCTTTCAGAAGCTTCTCAGTGCTCCCCCATCTCAGCCCGAAATGGATAGAGACCTTCTAGGCAAGGTTTTGCCAAAAAGATTATCAGCAACGGGAGGAGCTGGATAAAGTAGTAACCGAGGAGGAGCACTATCTTTTCTTTAAAAGATGGCAAAGCCCCAGGTCCCGATGGTTTCAATGCTCTTTTCTTCAAAAGGGCTTGGGGAATTGTTGGCAAATTGGTGGTTAAGGCTATTCAGTCCTTTTTCAACTCCGGGAAGCTTCTTAAAGAGGTAAATACTACAGCCATTGCCTTGATTCCTAAAGTGCCTAATCCTTCTGGGGTAAAAGACTGAAGCCCTATTTCTTGCTTCTTGCTGGAATACTATTTCTAAATGTATTGCTAAGATCATAGCTAACCGCTTTCAGTTAGTTTTACCTGACCTTGAAGGTAAACAGCAGACGGCCTTTGTGCAAGGTAGGAGAATTGGGGATAACATTTTGTTGGCCCAGGAGCTCCTTCGAAATTCTCACAGGAATAAGGGCACACCCCGTTCCGTTGCGCCCTCAAAGTTGATTTGATGAAGGCACACAGTTAAGTTAGATGGGACTTTGTAGGCGTAGTCCTGAACATCCTGGGCTTTCCGGAGAGGGTAGTGCAATGGATCAGGGAATGCATCTCCACTCCTCGGTTCAAGCCGGTTCCTCGAGCTCTAATGTTTTCTTCAGGGCTGCCAGTCTCGCTCGCTGTTGGATTAGAAACTCTCTCTCTTTCTAGTCCATGTATCTGATCTCCTCTGCTCTTACTGAACCTACCAAAAAGTAAGATCTGTTCTTTACTCACTTTAGCGTACCTTACTAAAGTCGGAATCTGTCCGACCTTGCAGAAGTAAGGGTCCGTTCGTTTGTTTGCGCCGGGTTACGCCAGTAAGCTCGCTTGGGGGAACTCGCTTGCGCTTTAGGAACGGCTTCCTTATGTATGGTTCGGCGCTTGCGGATTAGCGTTTGTTATCTGTTATCTGGAGGCATTACAAGAAAGCGAGCGGTGCAACTAGCTAGGCCGTTAGGCTTATTTAAATAAATATTCCAGCTAGGCTAGTCAGACTAAGCTAGTCAGAGAAGGAAGACAGGATAAGAACCGTAACCCTGTGTCATAGAGCTGCAAAGGCACTATCGGGGAGAGGCTTTGGAGAGGTGAAGCGGATCCTTTAATGGACTATGCTAGGTGGCATAAAGAGTCTCTTTCTCAGCTGATCTACGACCACTCTGCTCTTTGTTCTGTCTGTTGGTAGTGGTTTCTTTGAATTTCTTTGTAGGCAGCCCCTTACAGAAGCTTTTTCGGGTCCCTGTAGGGGTATTGTAATATTATATAAGTAGTGGGCTTTCAACCCCCTTTAAATAAAAAAGTAAGGATTAACGGTTCCCTTTGTTTCTTACTTTTCAAGGTGTATTTCTTCCTTCATGTATCCTTGCGTAAGTGAGTAGTATTGAAGCGTAAGTATCCAGTTGAGTTGTTTGATCTTTTTCAATCGAGATTGGGTTGGTGTTCAGTGTACCGCACCGAAGCTTGTGTAGCCTATGCGAAGCAAGCCTACATAGGGTACAAGATCGAAAAGATAGCTTCGCTATCCAAGTAAGATGCCCAAGAGAAAAGGAACGAGGGGAAGAATCGACGAGAAATCCATAACATAAAATCGTGAATGAAAAAGCGTGACGAGAATTCTCAACCCGAGATGTTAGAAGGTGCAAAATCAATGGGTGCCGGAGCTGCTACAATTGCTTCAGCGGGAGCTGCTGTCGGTATTGGAAACGTGTTCAGTTCTTTGATCCATTCCGTGGCACGAAATCCATCATTGGCTAAACAATCATTTGGTTATGCCATTTTGGGCTTTGCTCTCACCGAAGCTATTGCATCGTTTGCCCCAATGATGGCCTTTTTGATCTCATCCGTCTTCCGATCGAAGAAAGAAGGTTTCAGTCTCATAAAGCAAGACCTCTTTCACATCAGAAAGTGGAGGCGGGCTTGGGTACGATCTAAAACGATTCCACATGAAAGAGGACCTTGAGTAATGGGAAGCGGGCTAGTCCCCGAAAATGCTCGTTCCGAAGTCGTTGGGGCTTACAATTCACCTTGTGACTCACGGTTGAGCGTTCTCCGGACGTCGATCAATCTATCACTCAGCCGCTCTGTCATTGTCTGATTTTTGGTTGTCTGATCACACTCGAAATTATGTATCTACTTATCGTATTTTTGCCCCTGCTCGGTAGTTCCGTAGCAGGTTTTTTCGGACGTTTTCTAGGATCAGAAGGAAGCGCTATAATGACCACTACGTGCGTTTCATTCTCTTCAATCTTATCTTTGATTGCTTTTTATGAAGTCGCACCGGGAGCTAGTGCTTGCTATCTAAGAATTGCTCCATGGATCTCATCGGAAATGTTTGATGCTTCTTGGGGCTTCTTTGGCGACCGTGAAGTCACCGGATGAATTGCCGAGTAGATAGATCAGATCCG
>JAVXUL010066940.1:30000-41232 GCA_035590515.1 Trichilia minutiflora
CCAAGAAGACCCTCGAAACAGGAAGGATAAACAAACCCACCCGGTGGACTTCCGAGCTACAAGTTCCACGACACAGGAGCGGGATTCTCTAAAAAGCCAAGGTCGCGGGTGGCCAAGAGGGCCCACTTTGAGACTTGGGATCTCAGCAGGAAATGCGGAGGTTGCTTAAAGCCGGCCGGCCGATAGGCGAAAGAGAATCAACTAGTTTAGTTCTGATTTGAGTAGGCTCATAATAGGGAATACTCTAACCCTGGGAACCGGGGCCTGGCCATCCTTCGTTTGCGGTCGACGTTTCGGTGTCCGTCGACAGCTGAATGTTTCGATCTGGTTCGATTCATGGTCGCATCTGCAAACGAAATTCTTCAAATAGCGGAGAAAACCATTTCTCTAAAAAAAATCTTTCTCAATTTGTTGTTAAGAACTCATCGGCTCTCCGAGCCTTTTAATTCCCATCCAAAATTAGCGAATTTCTATTTTTCGTTAGTTAAGAGAAACGGAGATGAATACTCTATCTCATCTCTCACTCATTTCTTATCTGACTTTGAAAATCAAAAAGAAAAAAAGAAAAAAGATAGCAAGTTCTATGCACAAGTTTTCTCAGTGCTTCACAAGAATAGAAGCCTTTCTTTTCTTGAGTTGCATATTTCTGCAAGAGGATAATGGAAACTGATTGAGAAACTTGCACGGGGCTGGCTATTCACTCACTTTTTTCTGCTAATGTGCAGCGGCGAGGAGCCAACTGGTTGTTGGACCAACCTATGGTGTGTTCCGGCGAAGCGCCGGGTTGTTGGTAAGGAGCATGAGCGGGCGGGGGGCTCACATCACACAAGTAAGTGAAGGGCACCCTCCGGTCCTTTCTGAAGTGTGGCCCACACACGGCATGGCGCTGCTTCTGATCAATAGAAGAAGAACAGGAAGAGGAGTCAGACAAGCCAAAAAAAAAGAAAGACCACCAAAAGTAACGACCACCAAGATAGGCATAGTGATTCGATCTTTTGAGCACCCATTTTTGGAAAACCTTTTTGGGGGGCTTACGCCTTACACACGAAAGATTGGATTGCCTGAATCACGAGTCTTATATACTGTGTTACGATCACCTCATATTGATAAAAAGTCCAGAGAACAATTTGAAATGGAAATCAAGAAACAATTTCTGGTCATAAAAACAGAAAGGCATGAATTGCGCAAGAAGTTCTTTCGGTTAAAACGCCGTGCGACTCGGAGGACATAAGACTGATTGGTCAAGCCAAAAAGATTGCTGACAGGATGCTCCTACCCCTACCCCACCATGCCTGGCCCTTTACCTTACCTTAAGAAGCGTTAGGGGGGTATGAAGCGTGGGAAAGAATGCAAGAAGTGTATGATACAACAGGTAACCTTAAGGAGTGGCGGCAAAGCTCTTGATTGATCAACGCGAGTGAACTGTGCTTAGACGCTTCGTAAAACCGCACCGATCTACGAGAGGAGCTGATGGATGAGTAGGCTTCCCCTTTCGATTCACGAAATGTGATCTGGGACACGATGGGAGTTTGCGTGCCTCGGTAGGAAAGAGATCACCGGAGTATAGCACAAGATCACCTTTTCTTGCTGCCATGGGGTCGACCTGTAAACAAGGTAAACCCAATGGGAACCAAAAAGCGGGAGGGTACCGCATTGGGCAGAAGACGATCCAAAAAGCGAAGGCTCACCCAGCTGAAGGAAGGAGCTTTTCCAGCTCACCTTCTTATTAGAGAAAGGGGCAACCTATCTTACTAATAATAAGAAAGGGAAAGGGGGTGGGTGAGATAGGCGACAAGTAGCTTGCTTCCAAGCCGGCCCGGCCGCGAGGAATCAAGAGATTTTTTCCAGTGCTGACTTGGATCTCGGGTGACGGAATAAGGCGGCCAGAAGCGACGAGCAGTCGCGGTCGAAGCTTGGCTCTAGCCGATAGGCTAGCAGTAAGCTTGGCTACAGCGAAGCGCTTACCAAGCGCGAAGGAAAGTGCCTTCGCCACTTGAGCCGTATGCGGGGGAACTCGCACGTGCGGTTCTTAGGGGGGGGGATATATAGTAGGAGCCATCCTATCCCAATAGCGTATATTTGGAGCTCAATATGAAATCCTATTTTCTTGCAAGACCCGTTCGGATAAGGGAAAACTCCAGAGATTGCTTCGAAGTAAGATCCTTGCGTTGCCCCTTTCCTGAATCCTGAACCAGAACGGGGGGGTGAGAGGAAAGGGGGATCGTCCCATCAATAAAGTGAGGGCTCTCCGGACCTCCCCCCCCACTTTCTATTCTTCCTTCCCCCCTCACTCCCCCTTTTTCAATAAAGAAGCCCCGCTCCCTAAGGGGCCCCTCTCTGATAAGGAAGGAAACGAAAGAATCTCAATTTTATGACAAATCCGGTCCGATGGCTGTTCTCCACTAACCACAAGGATATAGGGACTCTCTATTTCATCTTCGGTGCCATTGCTGGAGTGATGGGCACATGCTTCTCAGTACTGATTCGTATGGAATTAGCACGCCCCGGCGATCAAATTCTTGGTGGGAATCATCAACTTTATAATGTTTTAATAACGGCTCACGCTTTTTTAATGATCTTTTTTATGGTTATGCCGGCGATGATAGGTGGATCTGGTAATTGGTCTGTTCCGATTCTGATAGGTGCACCTGACATGGCATTTCCACGATTAAATAATATTTCATTCTGGTTGTTGCCACCAAGTCTCTTGCTCCTATTAAGCTCAGCCTTAGTAGAAGTGGGTAGCGGCACTGGGTGGACGGTCTATCCGCCCTTAAGTGGTATTACCAGCCATTCTGGAGGAGCAGTTGATTCAGCAATTTCTAGTCTTCATCTATCTGGTGTTTCATCCATTTTAGGTTCTATCAATTTTATAACAACAATCTCCAACATGCGTGGACCTGGAATGACTATGCATAGATCACCCCTATTTGTGTGGTCCGTTCTAGTGACAGCATTCCTACTTTTATTATCACTTCCGGTACTGGCAGGGGCAATTACCATGTTATTAACCGATCGAAACTTTAATACAACCTTTTCTGATCCCGCTGGAGGGGGAGACCCCATATTATACCAGCATCTCTTTTGGTTTTTCGGTTTTAAATGGCCCTTTTCAGATTCAAATCTGAATACGCATTGCGCTATATGCTGGGACTGTCTGCTTAATGATACTCCTACTATGTTCATAAGTGGTTTTCTAGTAAAACCCCGATCTAGTAAAAATGGAGTATCTAAGACACAATCAGCAGGTAACCAACGACATAAAAGCAGTCTAGTAGGGACCTCAGAGACTACATGCGCAACAACTTATCCTAAATCCTTCTGTGAGTGGCTAGCTGGAATTCTCGATGGTGATGGAAGTATTCAAGTTAGTAAACAAGGATATACTTCTCTTGAAATTACTACGGGACTTGAAGATCTACGACTACTACGATATATCCAACATATGCTTGGTGGAAGTATTAAAATGCGATCAGGTGCTAAAGCTTATCGTTATCGACTACATAATCAACTTGGTATGATTAAACTAATGAATTGTATTAATGGTCATATTCGACATTCAGCACGACTACTTCAACTACATCGTGTCTGTCAAGTACTGGATATCCCTGTAATTCTACCTAAACCACTAGATGCTCAATCCAATTGGTTTGCAGGATTCTTTGATGCTGATGGTACCATTGGTATCGCTATGAAGCATCGACTACCTCAACTAAGTATTCGAGTAAATAATAAACTTCTACAAGATGTAGAGTCTTATAAGGTAGTATTTGGAGGAAATATCTACTTTGATAGTAGTCAAAATGGTTACTATCAATGGTCTGTACAAAGTCGAAAAGATGTTATCATGATGCTAGATTACTTTAAATCAAGTACTTTCCGAAGTCATAAATCACGACGATTCTTCCTTATTAAGGAATATTACAGTCTTTACGATCTCAAAGCATTTAAACCTGACAGTATTCACCATAAAGCATGGCTAGCTTTCCTAGACAAATGGAATAAGTTGATGATATAGTCCACCTTTCTTCTATTCATCCGCTTATATTAGTAGAAGAGAGAAGCACCCTGAAGTTTACATCCTCATTCTGCCTGGATCCGGTATCATAAGTCATATCGTTTCGACTTTTTCGGGAAAACCGGTCTTCGGGTATCTAGGCATGGTTTATGCCATGATCAGTATAGGTGTTCTTGGATTTCTTGTTTGGGCTCATCATATGTTTACTGTGGGCTTAGACGTTGATACCCGTGCCTACTTCACCGCAGCTACCATGATCATAGCTGTCCCCACTGGAATCAAAATCTTTAGTTGGATCGCTACCATGTGGGGGGGTTCGATACAATACAAAACACCCATGTTATTTGCTGTAGGGTTCATCTTTTTGTTCACTATAGGAGGACTCACTGGAATAGTCCCGGCAAATTCTGGGCTAGACATTGCTCTACATGATACTTATTATGTGGTTGCACATTTCCATTATGTACTTTCTATGGGAGCCGTTTTTGCTTTATTTGCAGGATTTCACTATTGGGTGGGTAAAATCTTTGGTCGGACATACCCTGAAACTTTAGGTCAAATCCATTTTTGGATCACTTTTTTCGGGGTTAATCTGACCTTCTTTCCCATGCATTTCTTAGGGCTTTCGGGTATGCCACGTCGCATTCCAGATTATCCAGATGCTTACGCTGGATGGAATGCCCTTAGCAGTTTTGGCTCTTATATATCCGTAGTTGGGATTCGTCGTTTCTTCGTGGTCGTAACAATCACTTCAAGCAGTGGAAATAACAAAAGATGTGCTCCAAGTCCTTGGGCTGTTGAACAGAATCCAACCACACCGGAATGGATGGTACAAAGTCCTCCAGCTTTTCATACTTTTGGAGAACTTCCAGCTATCAAGGAGACGAAAAGCTATGTGAAGTAAAAGAAGAAAAGGTCGCCGACTGCTACTAAGAACCTAACAGAACTTTTCAAATTAATAAAATGTAGGTGAGAAAACAAAATGATATCAGGAAGGCCCCAAGCTTCATCATTCAGGTTCAATCGATCCTCAATGATGATTTTCTTTCTTGCTTGGTACGAAGGAAGCGGCTAAGCTCTCAACGGGCCTTCTTATTTTTAATAGGGAAAGACGCCCTTAGGCCAGGAAAGGGTTCGCTTTTCTTCTTTCTATCGGGAACTTTGCCAGTGGCACTTTTTCAAGGAAGGAATTTCGCTCCCGGTGAGACTCCTGCTCGAAGATCAGACAAAGAAGTACGCTATGCTTTTGAATAGAATCATAAAGATCGAGAGGCATAGGATCAAATCCGTTCGAAAAACACTTTTCGCTCGGTGACGTCAGCGGTGTTGGGACAGCAGAAGATCGAAGTCCGGGGTAAGCTAGTGCCCCCTTAAAAAGTGGCTTCCCTGTCTCTAAAAAACCCGTTGTTTCCATCGAGTGTGATGTTCGGGAAGAGAAGGGTATGAGCTATGCCCCTGTTTCTTTCCTTCAAATTCCTACTTCAAAATTCTCAATAGAAGGACGATGAGAATGGGTGATGATGGATAGCCCACAGGGCGGGAACGAAATCCCTTTCTTTGGGCGGATTGTGACTTTCCATGCACGGATTCAAAGTGTTGAACAGACTCACTACCTTTTTGGGTGGACCCATCTTACTTTTCTAGGTCGTGTCAATCACAGACAAAATTCACGATGAATGAGAATGACAGCGATAGTCTTTGCCGCTTTCTGAGAAATTCATTGTATAGTTTGTGTCTGCCAAAGGAGCTATGCAAAGTCACAGGTAACATAACATTAACGATAAGGATCTCCGACTCCGTTCCTAGAGAACTTTGGTCTTTCATTTCGTGATGTATCTAGTCTCTTGGAAGGGCTGGATCTGGGTCTTGTGCCGAACCAAATGTTGTGGTTTCGTGTATCAATCTTTCTAGATATTACGGGAATGTCTCTACACTTGGACTAGCAGATTTGGAGTCCGGCCAAACTGGATGACTTGCGTGCAGAAGTGATAGAAGCGCGTTTTTCGCGCATTGAGCGAACAGTGAATGGGGATCTTCTATTCGACCTAGTTCCAACTTCGTTAAGAAATGATGGTTCCTGGTGCAAACTGAGATGTTGTTTCAACAAGGGTGGTTTGCTCGGGTAGGGAAGGGAGGGCTTTCAACCGAGACTGATTTCTTCTAGGGCAAAGGACAGAGGTTCTGAAAGAAAGCAGAACAGAAGAAAAGGAATTCTCAAATGCCACTCCTCCTTCAGGTTCAAAGCCGGAAGGAAGACATAACTCTTCTTTATATACACAATTCTCAGTCTACCAGAAGAGTGCAGCAAGGAGAAGAGACTAAGCAAGAAAGGGGCTGCCATTAGTTAGCTGCAAGGGATGACCCTACGGCTACCTTATTTTGCCACCCTCCTTATTTTGCCACCCTATAGTAGGTACGCGGTTGGCCTCTAAAGCCTGTTTTGCCAAGCAGGTGACCGGTTAGAGGCCTTAAGAAAGAAAGAATCGCACCATCCTAACATAAGTAGTCTTCCTTCAGCTCGACCATCACCGTAACTCGCACTTTGAGCGGGTTTTGGCGATGTACACTAAGCAACGACTACCATTTGAATGGTGGTTAGGTCGAGGCTTGCCCCTTAATCCTTACCTTCTCGGTGTCATTATTGACTTTCTCCGAAAGGAGATGCGACCCAAGGATCTGAAACTCATTCCAGAGGCACTTTTTGAGGTTCCTCAGATGAGAGATTTTCTGGAATGGTCGACCCTAAGGTCTTGGGTTAGGAGCTGGTTACGGTACTCTCAATGGTACTACCGTACTGCGGTAGACCCCGAGGTGAACATCGAAAGCTTCTTCATTGCACCTGTCGTAAACCGAAGCTGGAAGATCGCGCGGACGGATCCTGATCTTGTTCGATTCGGTCTGATGTGGAAGGTCTATGACATGGTCGCTCTGAAGGGTTTATCATTTCGAGTGCCAATCTTGGAATGTTCGACTCGGACCTCTGGTCCGTGGCTACTCGGTGGATTCACTGGTCATGACTTTTTGGTTTCTGCTTTAGGTGTTGACCAGCCTAAGGCAAGACGGGGGGTCTGGTCTAGCTTAGCTCATGAACTCCTAAACGGGAAGATTCCTAGCTACTTAGACTTGTAAGACAAGAGCGACTATCAGGACTAGAAGAAGAACTAGTATCTGTCCAGCGCGCAGGAAAGAGAAGACAGAAGACAAAGTCAAAGTCTAGAATATAAATAGAATAAGGGGTTAAGTTACATATGTAAACATTAACTAGACTTCGGTGGTTAACAACCACCTACTTCTTTGAAACATAAAATCCGGCGTAGTATGAGTTCTACGTTAGTAAACGAAGAATTGGGTGATATCAAATCCTATGTCCAAAAGTAGAGTAGAGCACCATTGTCTGATCAGGCTAAAGAAAGATTTCAGGCCAAAAAGCTTAGATATGAAGAAAGGTTGAAACGACAAGAAGAGCGCTTAGTGAGGAGACAGCACCGGAGGGAGGAAATTCTCGCGAATAAGGAAGCACGCCGACTCCGAAAGGAAGCTCTCGAGATGGTAGTGAGGAAGGAAAATGCTTTGTCTTTCGATGTAGTTCCTTCCTTTGCTTGGGCTTCTTCCCGTGACGGAAGAAAGTAGGTTCATAATGAGAAAGGGATTTGCTCAAGCTGTTTCCATTGCGGTCGGTTCTACTGCTCTTACCACTGCTGCTGCACCCTTATCCCAACCAAGGTGGTGGTAATAAACCTTCCGCTCAACAGCTATTCTGATTTCCGAAAAAGACTCTCTTATGAAAGAAAAGAAATAACTTCGATCATGCCAAAGGCACTTCGGGATCAAATAAAGGCATCACATAAGGAATAGGGCAACCCCCCTCTTAACACTATTCGGTTTATTTGAAAAGCTTTCATCGCCAGGCCCTGAGGGGCCACCCCCTTCAACATTTACCTACCCGATTCTACTAGGTTGACTAGCGCATTGCTCTTAGATTCGTAGCTTTCCCTCTAGTCTAGCTCATAGCCAACTCCCATCCCCGGTCTACCAGAAAAGGAATGTCTTAGCGTGCCCGTACTCTAATTCTAAATAAAGCTCTTTCGCGCTCTTGGTCGGGCCTTTAACAAGTATCTCAAAAATGCTTTCTTTTCGGCCTATAGAGCAAATCCCCTGCTTGAGTTAGCGCGCTCATCCCTTGCTTGGTTCTTCCGTGAGGGGAGGGGCATAAAGAATCATTCTAGAACTAAGATCTAAAATCCTACTTTAAAAGAAACCCACGCCTTCAAAGAAAGCCTATTTGAAGAGAGGTGTTACAGGTATAGTAGATACTCATTCCTGAAATCAAGGAAGATCACGAGCGCCTATTGGCTTTCTTGCATATTCGACTCTCTAATGCATATTTGACTTCGCTACCTTACTCTAGTTTTCTAAAGTGGAATTCAAGTCGATATTTTATTTTACTTGAAAGAGATCCTACATCGATAGTTATTCCTTCCTATAGAAGAGAGCTTGGAATGCTTTCTGCTTAAAAGAGGCCGAAGTCCTTCACCCCAGAACTAATAATGGAATGGTAATCCAACTGATTGACGACTATACCAGGAATAATTGGCTGCTTAAGGCCGGAATCTCTCTAAGGAGGATTCGCGCCATAAAAAGATACTAAAATGTACAGAGCCTGAGCCTATTTCTCATCAGACAGAAGACCGACCTCTGGAATCAATCAACAAGAAATTCGTTTATCGCCCATGCTTGCTATATTCATTTTAGACTTTCCCCTTTTTATTATTGGTTCTTACGTTTATGCTATATTTGTTTTATTAGGGAAGTAGCCTAGCTCAGCTGGGGGGAGCTCCTAATGGAAAGAGTACTCTCATTAAAGCAGGGTGACATATTACCGTTGACCTCAGACCTCACACCAGATTTCCTCTTCCTGATCCCCCGAAAAAAGGCGGATGCTCCTGTAGGTAGGAGCTACTTCACTTTCGGTGTTCGGCGCTCCCTTCGAACTGATATCCAAAGATTCCCTGTAACAGGAAATGATGGTTTATTACAGGTTCTGGTGACATGAATAGGATGAGCATACGAATGCGCCGGAACATGGATAACGTAGTGGTTCGAGCCGGTCGAGAGTACGAGATTACTGACCGAAGACTCCTCAATTGAGATGGGCCGAAGCCCTGCTAGCGAAGGAATGCATCCAACAGTTATACATCTTTCGGGATAACTGTTATCGATGCAGCTATTGCATCCGCTACCCAAGATGCCTGGAATATTTCTTGCACTCCTTGAGTCTTGTTCAATCTGTCATACCATTCCATATAATTCGGCTTAATGCTGTTTGAGCTTTGGGCCTTTCGCCTCTTGGGCAAGACCACACACGCATTTCTATCTCCGACCACGCGACTTGTTGCATAACCACCTGTTGATGAATAAACAGCCGAATCGGTGGTTTCCATATTTGGGCCGACATCCTTGTAGGCAGCAGCGCTAATACGTAATCTCCCATCACCCCACCCCCTATCACATGATACTCCGCCACATCATAAACACATCTTTAGTGGAATTTGAAGTTCTTAGTGGTTAGTATCGCCCTGGGGAGCATCTTAGGTTTGTGTTTTTGAAAGGCTCGGCATATCATGAAAAGCCTACCCTACGTGCAACGAATGCGATTCATAGTTTCGAAGGACCTCACCATTGACTAAAAAAAAAGGTCCAACTTATAACTTATTTCGAATAGAAAGAAAGATGTGGGTTGTCGGATTTGGATCGAAATGGAATCCCCAAAAAGAGGGCCGGAGTCTTTCTTATTACGACCGAAAAGAAAGCACTTTTTAGCACGAGGGCTCGCAGTCCACTTCTCTAACTATCAAGTCACAAGGCAAGGGATTCTCTTAAATTTGCTTATAATAATCACAGAAACTAGTCCACCGTAATGGCGATGAGCAAATAGTTAGTTTGCGGACCGAGGAAGAAGGAGATGGATCAAGCTAACTAGACTAAGGAAGGCTTTGATTCGAGGCTTAGACCCACCCCCGCAAAGTGGAATAGTAGGCGCCAGCCAGGCAGTTATGGATAGCACGGGATTTCGATCTGGGTCCCAAGTCGTCATCTTTTTTCTGCAGCCTTATAACGCACTGTTGGTTATATTAGAATGGCGTGACTATAATAAAATAGAAGAAAATAGTTGCAGCAGTCATTGCCGAGGGTGAAGTAAAGACCATATACCGCCCACCATTGCCTACCATCTTTCCTAGAACATTCCGATCCACACAGTAGTGTTTTGCAGTATCATCTTTACCTGCAGTATCTAAATCAAGGAGGCGGCATCTTTGTGACGGGAGCTCCATCTAGTCTGTTCGCATCATGCTAGTAGCTACACCAACTGGGAACTTCAATCCTCAATTTAACAAGCAATTGCTCGCTCACAAGAAGCAAACACTAAAACTGGTTCGTTTGGCTCGACATCGAAAGCGACTCCAACTGAAATCGCCTTGGCTTGAAAGGATTACCTAAAGACTCTTTAATCCGCTGGATCGTATTCCCGACTTAGGAATATTACACCCTACTTTCAGCTATCCCTACTTGAAAAAGAGATTGACCTCGCCAGTTTGAAAATAGATTCAAATATATAATATAAGAAATCTCTTCCTTGAAAACGAATTTTTGAAAGAAATACTTCTGCTTGAAATGCAAAGTAGCTGGCTTCTAGATCTGTAACAGGCTTTATTTTATAACTGGCCTGCGAACGATCTTGCAATCCGACTTTGACTCCACGGCTGATATGGTAGGGTATAAACAACAAAAAAGTATGGATTTCTAGTTGGTGAAAACCGGCAGATGAAGAAGCCCTAACGAAAGCAGGGATCCTCTTTTATAAGGCAGATATCTCGCCCGATAGAAAGAAGCTCGACTATGTCATTAGTCAAACTGAAAGTCCGATCTTAAGGCCAGCAAAACACCGTTTTCCGGTCAGAAAAGCTGTACCTTGACTATACCTATAATACCTCTGCAAGCCGGGCAACCTAGTCCCACAGATATGAACTAGACTCGCTCTCAAAAACTCACGTACGCTCCTACGCCAAGGTGGTGAAAGCCTAACGTAAATGCCAAAGATTCATGGGTAGAAGCAGAACCCTTCAACGATAAAGGAATTGGATTTCCAGTGATGGATTCCCTTTCCGGCGCATCTCCTGCCCAATCTGCATCTCCGTCTCCTGTCATCTGAAGGG
>JAVXUL010066941.1:0-24899 GCA_035590515.1 Trichilia minutiflora
GTGGTGGTGATTGCTTCAAATTGAAGGCTCAGGTATAGCTGGATTGACTCACCTGGTTGATACAATAGTCCACTGGTATTCATTTGGTTTCCTTTTTGTTATTGAACTCTTACGAAAAATGAACAGATTTGTAATAACTATTTTAAACCCATTTTGAGATGGATTGATTCCTATAAATTTCATTATGATGGATGTTTATTTTACTTGTGCGCACAGATATATATTTTCGAAGTGTTTGTGGCCTTGATAGATATATTTGGAGTTTGGGTGTTAGATTGGTTGGGTATTAGAAGTGTTTTGAAAATTAGATTTTGTGAATGCCTTACAGGCCTACAGGGGGTATTCGGTGTGATTGAGTGCACCCTGGAGGTCTGTGGCGTCTATCACAGGTGGGCCCCACGGGTTGGGATGTGACATACAAAACATGTATAATTATGTTATTAATCAAGCATATACAAAAATATAACCATCTACAAACACATATGGGTCAAGTGATGATACCACTTGCGAAGGGTGGTTCAGGGAGCAATGCCCCCTGATTGGGGTCAAGGGGCATCGCCCCTTACGGGGGGTTCCTAGTGGGGTCCAAGAGGCAGCACCCCCGAAGGCGGTCCCGCTAGCCAGTTAACAGGCGGGGTCAAGGAGCAACACCCCCGAAGCCTAAATGATCTCAATGAGATTTTCTTTAATCGTATGAAAGAAATTCATCAAAATCGCAATCTATCAACGTTGGACATAACCAAACAAATTTAGCCAGCTTCAAATCTGATCTCATCCAAATCTGTCATCCCCACAACCTATTCTTCATAAAAATTTATGAACTCATATTATTGCGTTTAATCATATTAAAAACAAGTTTATTATGAATTTATCTTTAAAACAGATTCATGATCATATATAATCATGTCAAAAAGATTCATTAATTATACGTTTAATCATATTAAACAGATTCTTAAAGTCTTTATTTAACCAGATCTGAATCAAATCTCATTTGATTCTATTTAATCCCATAATCCCCTTGTTTGATCGCATCAAATAAATGTAAACAAATTATTCAATAGCAAATAACATGTTTCAACCACAACGTATATATTTATAACATGTTATAAATATCAATCGCAAAAAAACATGCTTCAAACGATTTCACACCAAATCATATCAAAACATATACGAAAACAAACAATTAGTTTGAATCGCAAGTGAATCTGATACCACTGTTAGGAAACCGAAACCATTCATGCAGCAGAAAAATAAAATTTTTATGATTTCCTCACAGGACCCATAAGATAAACCTATTGTTTTAAAGATATGAATCTGAATATTCATATATTTTGAGTGATTTGATTATGAAGAGCCACAGAATGTAAACGAACTCTGTGTCTCTATAGTATCCACACAACCGAAAAGATTGAAAACGAGTGCTAGCTCTTATTCGAGTAACTCTGTGTTTTTGTTTCTGTTACGATTTTCTTCCTCTTGCAAAAACGAGAGAAATGAAAATATAGGTAATCACACACCCTACAATGCAAATAAAAGCTCAACATTCATGTTGGGCTTGGCCTTACTATTAAGGCCCAATCCATTGAACACGAGGCATGGAATGTGTTATTCCCGTAATGTTCAATTCTTTTTTTCTTTCATATCCTGAGTATAATTATCTTACTAAATGATATCAATATCACATATCGATTCATTTGAGAACGGCTATACATTTTATAATCATACCTAATCAAAGGGGCTTAAAGATATCACTCCTGTTGTATAGGAAGGACACATCTTATCTTGATCAAGCATATCCCACTATATTATTCATGACATAGCCAAATATTTTCTTTATAATCAATCTTATTATAGGTGATGTTTGAAAACATTAAAATATATCGTTCATAATGTTGGGAACTATGATGATCTCAAGTCGAAGGATCATATACATCATTGTTACTTATGAGAATTACTTATGACACTCATATAACAATCTATGTAGTTTTTCTTATATCGAGTCAGTCCAGTACAATAGTTCACTAACTATTACTTATGTATTGACTTTATATCTCATATCATGACACATCTCATATTGTCATCAATTACTATACATACTAGTCTAAATATATTATTGTTACCCTTTCACAATAATAATTGACTAAAGACATTTAAGAATAGTACTTAACTAATTAAGTCAACTATTCTAAAGGCATTATTATATTTATTAGATATATAGATATGTAATAATATAATAAAGTATATTAATATAAAAATATCATGATACATAATAAATAAATATCTAAAATCATTATTAGATCTTAGAACACATACCAACACATTTAATCTATTACATTGTGATATTTGGGGCCCATATAAGGTACCTACTCATTCAGGAGCTCATTTTTTTCTTACTATTGTGGATGATTTTACAAGATGCACTTGGTTATACCTTATGCAACATAAGTTTGAAACTCAAACCATTTTACAATCTTCTATTGCTTTTGTTAAAGCTTAATTTCATACATCAGTTAAAGCAATAAGGGTAGACAATGGTAAAGAATTTTTATCCATGAAAAATTTCTTTCACTCTCATAACATTGAATATCAACATATATGTGTCTACACTCTGCAATAAAATGGAGTAGTTGAATGGAAGCATCGCCATATTCTAAATGTAGCACGAGCATTATATTTTCAATCTAATTTACCTCTCACCTTTTGAGGAGAATGTGTATTAACTGCTGTCTATCTCATTAATCGATTACCATCTCCATTGTTGGGATCTAAATCACCTTTTGAATTACTTTACCATCGATCACCTTCACTTGATCACTTGAAAGTCTTTGGTTACTTGTGTTTTGTAACTGTTGTTCATCCTACTCACAAATTCGATTCTCGTGCCAAACGTTGCATTTTTTTTGGGTATCTAATTGATCAAAAAGGTTACAAACTTTATGATTTGGAGACAAGAACCTTCTTTGTCAGTCGTGATGTCAAATTTTCAGAAACCATTTTTCCTTTTAGTTCATCTTTATCAAATCCTAACACAAAATTGCTACCTAATTCTATCGACACAGTGGACATTTGGCATTTTTAACTGTCATTTCTCACAAATATTCCCTTTATCAAACATCATCCTGTAAAGCCAACAACTACACATGACTCCGTATAAACTTCTTTAGTAGAATCTGCGTATAAACTTCTTTAGTAGAATCTGCAACTATAAAGCATAATACTGATATTCATACCCAATCTACTACAACATCCCCAACTGAATCTAATGAACCTACTTTAAGTTCATTAGATTTTCAAGAATCTAATTCTCCCACTTTACGACAATCCTTTCGACCTAAAAAGCCTCCCACATGGCATAGAGACTACTTATTGTAAGTACAAGTTGATCATCTTTCCACATCGTCAAGATCTGCAAAAGGTACTAGATATCCTCTTTCTCACTATCTTTCATACTCTCATTTCTCTTTTGCCCATTGTACCTTTTTAGCTAACATTACAGGTCATACTGAGTCACATTCATATGCTCAAGCTATCCTTGATCCACATTAGCAGCAAGCCATGAATAAAAAATTAGAAGCATTATAATAAAATAAGACTTGGAGTTTGGTTCCACTTTTTGTCGATCACAAACCTATTGGTTGTAAATGGGTTTATAAAATTAAATACAACTTTGACGACATAATTGAATGCTATAAGGCTCATCTTATTGCAAAGGGATATACCAAGTTGAAGGAATTGATTATCAAGAGACATTTTCTTATACAGCAAAACTCACTACACTTCGTTGTCTTCTTACTATTATATCTGCTCGTAATTGGTTTACTTGCCAATTAGATGTTCAAAATGCTTTTTTTCATGGAGATTTACAAGAAGAGGTGTATATAGAACCTCCACCTGGTCTTCTTCGACAGGGGAAGAACATTGTATGTTGGCTCAATAAATCTCTTTACGGACTCAAACATGCTTCAAGAAATTAGTTTCGTACATTTTTAGAGGCTATTCAAAAAGTTGGTTGTCAACAATCAAAGGCTGATTATTCTCTTTTCACTAAAGCCAAAGGTACCTCATTCACTGCCATCCTTATATATATTGATGACATACTTCTTACAGGCAATGATCTTCAAGAAATTAAACATCTCAAAAGATTTCCTTAAATGCTTCCGTAAAAAAGATCTTGGAGACTTAAAATATTTTCTACGGATTGAATTTTCTCGTTCAAAGAAGGGAATTTTCATGTCTCAACGAAAATATGTGTTGGATATTTTGCAAGATTCAGGACTTCTAAGTGCACATCCTGAAAATTTTCCGATGGAACAAAATTTGAAGCTCACTTCAACAGATGAAACTTTATTACATAATCCAACTAAATACAAAAGATTGGTTGGCAGGCTGATATATTTTACTGTCACAAGACCTAACATAATCTATTCTGTTCAAACACTTAGTCAATTAATGCATGAGCCTCATAAACCTCATTGGGATGCAGCTATACGAGTCCTTAAATACATCAAAGGAACTCCTGACCGAGGTTTATTATTTTCTTCCACAAACAATCTTACTTTGAAGGCTTTTTGTGACTCAAATTGGGGAGGTTGTCGCACCACAAGGAGATCAGTAACAGGGTATTGCATTTTTCTTGGAAACTCTCTTGTCTGATGGAAATATAAAAAGCAAGCAATTGTTTCTAAGTCATCAACAGAAGCAGAATACCGAGCCATGGCGAACACGTATTTAGAATTGACTTGGTTCCGATATATTTTACAAGATTTAAAAGTTCCACAAGCAACTCCTACACCATTATTTTGTGACAACCAAGCGGCTTTGTACATTGCAAAAAATCCTGTTTTTCATGAACGTACAAAGCACATTGAAATAGATTGTCACATTGTTCGGGAGAAGCTACAAGCTAAAATGATTAATCCATCGTATGTTTCTACACGTCTCCAATTAGCAGATGTCTTTACAAAAGCATTGGAAAAAGATCAATTCGAGACACTGCGTAACAAGTTGTGACTTCATGACATTCACTAAATAAGAAATATTTACCTTCCTTATTTATTTGTATTTTCCTTTTCTTATTTGTATTAAATCCCATTAATTATGGATAGCATATCTTAGGGCTGATTCTATGATCTTAGATATAGATAGAATATTAATTGAATATTTGTATATAAAGTTATTCTTCTTAATGTAAATATAATAGAGAAAATCATTCCTTCAATTTCTTCTGCTTCCTCTCTCTATCTTGTTATCTATTTTCTTAACATATATAGATAGATAGATAGATAGATAGATATAGAGAGAGAGAGAGTTACTTCCCATTAAATAAGTGTAAGTTTTTATATTGAAATTTAGATGGACTTCCCATTAAATAAGTGTAAGTTTTTATATTGAAATTTAGATGGACTTTATTACGAGCTATCAGTTCGGTTAGTCTCTTAACTATAATCTAATATTAGATTTTAGATATGTAAAAGAAGAATAAAGAAAAGCTGGAGTAGGTTTTCGGTTCAACTCTTGGTAATACTTGATTAAACAAACAAAACAGTAGAAAACTAATCTTATTCTTATCCATCCAACCTTTTCAGTATCCAAGTAAGCGTGAATGACACGGGTATCCATTTACCTAAAACTTTACAAAATCGACACGAAGACAACTCAATTTCATTTGTCTCCTTCGGCTCTCTCCGTTTTACTTAAACTGATCATCTCCCAGCACAAAACATCTCATAAACTATTAACCTAACCCTCTATTCAAGCTTTTCAATTATTCCATCTTTTCCTCTACCTACCCATTTTTTTTCTCTGTTGCATTTTCTTTTCCTTTTCTTTCCTGTAGTCAATTGCATCCCAAATATCTCCTTCTCCGTCCACCCAATCATAGATTCTCAGTTTTTGTCCCAAATCTCTCTCTTTCTCTCCTCCGGGAGAATTTTCCAGAGGGAGAGACGCCATGGATGATACCAGAAGCAAATACGGTCAGTCTTCAGCAGATTCCATCCCCGAACCGCCGCCAGCCACACGTCAGTATCAAGAACCGCCGCTTGAGCAGCCACCGACAGGTTATGACCCTCCTCGTCCGTCTCCTCCTTCTCCTCCTCAGTAGCAAGAGTCGGCAATGGGTTACCCACCAGCAATGGGTTATTCTCCTTGCTACCAACGGCATTATCAATAAAAACCACCGGGAATGTATTACGCGCCTCCACCTTACCGTCGAGAAGGCAGATCTAGTCCCGGTGGAGTTTTCGTAACGATGCTGCTGCTAATTTTCTTCACATCCACTGTCGGTATCATCATTTGGCTGATTGTCCACCCGATATTTCCGATTTTTCACGTCGAATAGTTGACCGTCAGCAATTTCAACGTGGCAACGGATAATTTCACGCCTGCATGGGAAGTAAATCTCGTGATTGACAACAAAAACCTTGGAGCTTAAGTTCATATAGATCGTTTACAGAGTTCTATCTTTTATAATTCCGGAAACTTGCTTGTTTCGTCTTATTTGGGAACTCTAGTGAAAGACGTCACCGTACATTCGTATGGGAAAGAGAATGTTCACATAGAATTGTTAACCAGCGATTTGAAATAGTCGGTGCCACAGACGGACAAGAGGGTGGTGGAGGAAATGAGAAAGAAACGGAGAACCGGAACGATGTCGTTTGCATTGAAAGCTTTTGCATGGGCAAAAGTTCAAAGTGCAATTTTTACCACGCATTCAAAATTTATTCAGTTTAGAATTTTATGCAAGGATTTGAAGGTTCAATTTGAGGGAAATTCAGGTAATGGGAAATTAAGTGGTAGATCGAAGGACTGCGAAGTGGAGATGTGATTAAAAATTTTCTTTCTTTTTTTTAATCTCCCTTTGTTTTCTTTAAGTTGATTTTATTGGTGGACAATCGACATTCTGTAGAGACTGATTTGTTGTTTGTTGAAACCGTGAAAAATTGTGAAGGAAATATAGTGAATACCGAGGATTTCTTTTATAAATATTGTGAAGTTATTTAGTATAATTTAGATTTTTAGTCCGAGCAAATTTTTTTATAGCAAAAATATAATCACAAATTATTTACTTGAAAATAAAAAATTAGGATAGCTAAGGATAACATGATAAAGATTCTTATCCGGACATATGCCTATGCTAGCTCTTATTGATGGCTTACAATGATTCTAGTAAAAAATAGTTTTTAGGGTTAATTTTAATTTACCCTTTTGATGTTTTAATTTTAATCACATCTTCAAGTGAGTTTTAACGCGAATAATTTGAAGTTGTGAGGTATAGTTTGAATTGAAAAATTTTTTACAGGTCCTTCTTATTTGGCTTATTTTCATCTTGTCTCCATTTTTTAAAAATATTTTGCTTCGTCCTTCTTTCTAACTCCTTGACAAAAAAAAAAAAGTTACTTTTTAAATAATTGTACATAAATACCATTAATTTTATTAATGGTTAAAAACACCTGCATAGAATATTTGAACTTTTAAAATAAAGAAAAAGATACAATGCATTTACAATCATGTTGAAATCTAGAATCTTAATTATATTAGTAACTTTTTTATAAGCTAAAATCATAATTAATGATTAATTTAAAATTATAATAAGAAAAAAAGAAAAGAATTAATTTTTAATAAAAACTGCTTAATTTTTTAAATGATTTATATAATTTAATTTATCAAATAATAAAATATATTAATTTTTTAGTCTTTTTGTAGACTTAATATACATTGATGGCTCGCAATAATTTAAACAAAGCTGACTTATTAATTTGATGTTTTTATTGATTTTATATATATATGGTTACGTATGATTTCCTGTTTCCGAATTTTTTTTGGATGTTGACATCTTAGCTAGAAGTTAACGGAGAACGCTAAAAGTAAATCCCATCCATTCCCATCTATATTTCGGTTTAAAATTTTATTTCAATTTCATATGTAGAAGTAGAAATGGGTCAATTCTAGCTAATATATAGAGACATATAATTTTATGTAATCAAATTTATTTGACATTAATTCCAAAATTTTAATTATTTTTGAAACAACTAATAATTTTCTAAAAATTTAATTATATATACGATTTTGATTGACATAAAAATTTAATCATATATAGGATTCTAATTGAAATTATTATTTTTGAAATAACTAATAAACGTTATATAAAAATAGGAATAAAACTCTTTATATATAAATTTTTAATTTTCACACACACACACACATATATATATATATATATATATATATATACACGCAAATTTTATTATATTTTTCTTTTTTGTATATAGGAGAAACTTTTACACTCAATTATTATCAAAATGTCCAGTTGAGTATGGGACCGATTTACTTCCTAGGGATAGAATCTCATAGATCACCTGATAGTCGTCCTAAACTATAGGGTGCGTACACAGGAATCACACATAATAGTACCAAGTGTAGATCATTACTGAGACGTCCAGTCGAGCATAGGACTGACGCACTCCCTAGGGATGGGACCTTATGGATCACCTGACAGCCGTCCTAAATCACATGGTGCGTGCACAAAGACCACACACGATGGTATCCAGTGTAGGATAAAACCCTAACTTGATTCTCTTGGCGCTTCAACAGAGAGAATTTGGGGGTAAAAATTGAATTTGAGACCTTGAGGTCCACAGGACCAACCCCCACCACCACGCCACCCTTGGGGGGTCAAATTTCATTACATATACGTATCAAATAAATCAATAATTGATATGTTCAAATGTTTGACTCATTTAAACACATAAAGATAAGATGAAAAATAATTTTTTTTATCACCAACTCATTATGATTGAATTAATAAAAGCTTCGAAATCAAACTTTTCTATCACCAAACATCCATTTACATGTTAATCTTACCATTAACCATACTTGACCTTAATGAAAAACAATTTCCCATCAACATACACGTATGGCTAAAAATAATAACATATAAATTCAAATAATTTTTTATCTATTTAATCATTGTAATATCAAAAGATACACAAATTAATGAATATATTTACATACTAGATGTGATTAATCCTATACTTATACATCTTATGAATTATGAGTAATCATACACGATTTGATCGTAATATATTAGATCAGATAATTACGTCATACACTAGTATAATTTTACGATAAATTATTGATTATATGTTTACTATGTGATTTATCGTTTTTTAGTTACATTCGAAAAATAGTTCTCTAAATATCAATCCATACTAATACTCTTATAACATGACTTTCATTGTTATTTGCACTAATATTATCTCATGATATTCATCGATGATATTTAGTATACCCACTTTATGGTATTGCTATTCAGTTAATAACACATCTCTAAGAAACGATTTTGATAATTTCATTTAACTCTTAAATAAATTATCTAAATAATTCATATATATACTTTATTTTATTATATGAATTGATATAGAACGCAATGTATGTACGAGAATAAAGAACAAGTTCTTTTCATTTATTAATAAAATTTTAATACAAAATCATAAGTTATAAAATCAATAACATAAATAATTTCTAAAACATACATTAACAGCAAATAGATTGTCCAATTTAAGTTTAGAAGCTTCCTCAATTTTTTCTTAATTCTTACATCATCTAGATTGGCCTCTTTTTCTTAATTCTCATGTCCTCTAAATATGATTTATGCTTTTTTTAAAGATTTTGTAAGGTATCTCAATTACAAGTTCCATTGTTGGTGCAGGTTGTTTTTATTGATTTCACTTGTCTTGCCTTTGAGGTAAGGTCTTTGTTTCCCCATTTTTTGTTCTTCTTGTTCTCTTTTAAATTTCATCTTCCTTCTAGGATATTTTTTCTTAAAAAAAAAAGAGTAAGGAGATATATTATTAAATTGATATTGTGAGCAGATCCAAAGGGCACATTGATAATTTTATATTTTTACTGTACATATAATTGTGCTCGCATGGTATATATTTGACTTGCCATCATGACTGTATAATTGTTTTGAGGATTTAAGGTGGTTAAGATAGAGTTTTTTTTATTGTAAATGCAAGCACTTCAATGAAATTAAAAGTTAGTTTTATTTTGAGTGGGACCCCAAAGATATTTTTCAATTTAGGGAGGATTCAAGTGAGATTTTTAATTTTTGACATGTTCAATCAATTGAATAGGGTGATTGGTTCGACCGACACTTTGAGGATTCCTTGTAAAATTTTCTGCTTAAGATTCGTTCGAAAGAATTAGCCTTCTTTTGAACGAACTGGAATTCGTTCGACCAAAGTAGTCCATTTATTCGATCGAGTAAGGATTCGTTCGAATGATAAAATAAAAGTCCCCTGACTTTTAGAAGTGTCGAAGGATTCGTTCGAACGGACCTGAATTTGTTCAATCAAAATAGGTAGTTTGTTCGAATGAATCCTGATTCGTTCGATCGAATGACTGCGAAATGATAATTTTTGCCCTCTTCTAGAAGCTTCTCCTTTATATTTCTTAAGGGAAAGATGATAATTTTACCCTTTCTCTATAAATAGGGGGCTGAACCCCTATTTTTGCATGTTGCTCTTTCTTTTCTTTCTCCTTGTTCTCTCTCACGTTCTCTCCTTTGCTTTCGTTAGTTATCACCCAAATCTTTGCTGTATTTTTTATTTCTCATCAAATCTTCACTACATTCCTTATTTCTAACTTCCTAGGAACATCAATTTGACGGTAAAAACGCAGAAAAAGAATTTGGAAAGTTAGGGTTTTGGAAGCCAAATTGGGGTTTTTTGACTTTGGAGCAGAATTGAAGCAAACTAACAGTTCTACGAGGTTAGTGGCATCATTTCTAATCCATTTGCAGTTTTCATTTTATATTTTATTAATTTTCGCACACATGGATTTTATTGTTCATCCAAAGGGTTTTCGTCATTTGTTCACATAAATTTAGGTTTTTACATGTTAGTTATGTTAATGTAAGGTTGGATAAATCATTAGGTAGTTAAAAACAAGAATTTAAAATTTTGGATATATGTGAATAGTAATCAAATTACTATTCTAGTAGATAGGTGGGGTTCACTTATCAAAATCGTAAAATCGAGTTGAATTGCACTAGTTTTTCTACAATGTGGATTCGTAGCAAAATAGAATTGATAATTGGATGAATATCGAGGATTTAATCGATTTTGCGTATTAACTGATCGTAGAAATCGAGATAGCATGCATTGCACGAACACGATTCTTATTCGTAGTCTAGAAATGTATATTGATATGTTTTGAATTTATATATTTAGGCGACGATACGCAAGCAAATAATCCACGTGAGGTGTTGAGAAACGAGAAAAATTAGGGAGTATATACCTTCTCTAAACTGTGAGTGAACTCTTTTTGTTTTCATGATTTTAATAGAATCTTATTCTTATATCTATAATGATATTCAAAGGTTTTATAAATGATTATGCTTATTGTTCCTGTTTTATGCGAATGTTTATACATGTTTTCGCTATGGTTTTGAAATGAAATGCAATCTGCATGATAAATTTGATTTGTATGGCGTATACGTTTTATAGGGATGATGGCCAATGGTTAATTTATGAGATGTTTATACCTTATTGGTGATTATTATGAGTTATATGGATTTTGATTTATATACGATTGCATATAGGTGATGACGGTCATGAGGATTAAAACTATTTACTGTAGCTACAGGGTGTGGTAGCCTAGGATCGGCCTGATAGTGAGGTCGCCTAGGTGAGTGAAGGCTTCACAGGTGGGAGTGGTGTATGGTGTTATGATATTATGATGGAGATGTGATTTGATCACCTATGAGTCTCGTCGGGTTAGTCACGGATATCACAACGTGGCTAACTCGAGGCGAACGTTAGTGGTGGGCCTGTTTTCTAAAAAACCAAGCATATTTTACTCTTTACATTTAAAATAAAACTTTTATAAATCATCATTGTTTTTTCCTGCATACAAAACCCACGACGATCTCAAGATTGCCCAAGACCAGGGTAATCATCGAAAAAGGAAGCCAACCCATTGACCTTTCTCATAAGTTTTATGTTTTCGAATTAAATCAATTATTTTCGATTAAATTGCTTTTGGGACGATTTTTAAGTAATGATTTTATGTTTTCCCTTATAACTTTTATATATTATGCAGTGTTTACTTATTATACAGTTTCAGTTCACTCATGAAGTATACTTCCGTATACTCACCCTACAGTTTCAATTCACTCACGGAGTATACTCCTGTATACTCACCCCCCTCACTCTTTCAGGTCTAGCTTGTTAGTAGCGCGCTCGTTGGTGGTGATTCTTCAGAATTTATAAAGATCACAGGTATTCCTGAAAATCGACTCACCTAGTAGTGTTTCTAATCCATTGGAGCTGTATTTTTATTTAAACTTATATTTTCTCCTATGTAATGAAAACAAATTTGTAAACCACTTTGATTCTATATCTTTCTGTATGAATTTTTATATTCAAATACTTTGCTGAACAATTTATAAAAATGATTGAAATATTTACATAAAAATGTTTGTGGTTTGTTAATATACTTTGAGAAGTTCATATGATAAGCATAAACTTTTGAAAATATTTTAAAATATGTGAATTTTAAAAAAAAAAGATTTTTTATAAAGATCTTACGGATTTTCAAAGTATATTATGGATGATTAAATATATTTTAAAATTTTGTAGTGATTATTAGGTGTGGGATCCCGTTGAAGTGTGGTAAATATAATATTATTATGATAAGTAAATTAAAAATTATTTTTTGAAAGTAGGATTGTAATTGGACGTAGATTCAATTTTATTGAAAGATAATAATTTAAGTACTTATAGAAAAGAAAAATAAAATTATCTTATTATTTAATATTTTATCAAATATAAAACTTAAACATAAATTATTTGACATCGGGGTTGGGTTCGGCCGAGAATCCTCAAGTCAAACAGCAGTTATGCATCAAAATTATAAATTTTGTAAATATTATATTGAAAAAAATATCCTTATTTATTTTATATTTATAATTAATTTATTAAGCAGTTTATTTTTAAAAAATATTTCATATTCAGCATGTATTTTAATGCCAACAATATACAACGAACACCAATGATATTTTACTCATCAATTATGAGATTTTTATAATTGTAAATATATTTTATTTATTTTTGAGTTATTCTTAATAATTGTATAATTTATATTTAAATGAATTTAAAAAATATGAAATATTTATTAGAAAATGTTTCTAGTTTAGAAAAGTGGTTTTAAGCTAAAAATGAAAAGAAATTAGGATTTATGTGGTATAAAATAATTTTTAAATTAATAAAAAATAATAATTAAATTAGCATTTATTTTAATCATTTTATTAAAAATAAAATTAAAATTTTATAAAATTTAATAAGTGGTGGGTTATTAAACAAAAAGTTGGGGGTGAAATATGGCCACCCATTTATTAAGAAATTAACCCACTTTCATATGCTTACTTTTGTACATATTTGAAGGACATTAGCTAAACAATCCTCTAACGAAAAATAATTCTGTCTAATGGATCCGAATTGACAGATTTGAGCCAGTTTGGTCCGATTCGACGGTTTTAATTTTATGGAATCGATTCGGACAAGAAGCTTAAATAGTCCGGACTAGTTCGGTTCCACGGTTTCAGTTTTATGGAACCGGATCGAAACTGGAAGTAGAACAGTAACGGGTCAGATCAGTTCGTCAAACGGTTTCGATTTCGGTTTTGATCACTGTTTGGGGGAGGGGGGTTTGGGAAGCAGAGGGGTCGGGCCCAAAACCGCAGAGGGGTCGGACCCGAAACGGTTTCGGGCCCGTTACAGTCCGGTTCCAAACAGTACAGACTCGAAACGGTTTCGAGCCTGTTACGGTCCGATTTCTCGATTCCAGAATTCTAGAACTGGATCGAACCATTTATATTGGCTCGAAATCAGCCCAGATCGTATGAATAGTAATTCAGACTGATTCGACTCTGATTTTTAATGAATCGGACTGATCGAATTCGCAAGCCAACCCGATCCGTTAGAAACTTCTGCCAAAAAATGAAAAATAATACTCAGGTTGTTTTATAGTACCAACCTTTGCAACTTATCCGTATTTTTACAAACATATAGGATCTGTGTGAAGTTTACCACAATTAATTTCGTTTCGCTTCCAGAGTCCGGACTTCCCGTTGACGGTTCATCTTCAGCCTAGGAACTTGCAGCCGATTAACCAAATTAGTATTCTCCAATGATAACGCTCCGTGTGTGCAATAACGGCTCATTTCTTCCCTGGTTTCTTCTTCACTCGCCCGCTGTTCACACCATTGCAGATTTGATTTATAGTCCCTTGCATTAATCAACCAAATTCTCATTTTACAACTTCGAAACCCAAATATATATATATATATATATATATAATGGCCACATCAGCCGAAGTTCAAGCCAAGAAGCCGCCAGTCGTCACCGGCTACCGCGTCGTGTATGCCTATTCTACCCCCACAGTCGCAAGTGGGCCCCTTCTATTACCTTAACAACGAATGAAAACGTCGACACAGATCGACACTCCTCTACTATTTGATTGTTATCGGAATCATCTTGCTCTTGATCATGTGTCTAGTCTCCTTCATTTACGTGGCTGATCATCGGACCCAAGCTGCCCAAATTCCGAAACGACTCAGCTTCCATCTGCCAGCTCAACACTACATCAACCAAATCCTCATTAACCGCCACGTTGAAATTCTCTATGTCGGTTATAAATCCCAATTCGAAATTCACCGTTTCATACAACCTGCTCCAAGCCTCGGTCTTGTGCGGCTGCTGGGAACTAGACACGAAGCTGCTGTCGCCGTTTACGCAGAAGAAGGGAAACCAGACGTGTATCGATTTTCAATTGGCCGTTGTAAGCGAGTATGCTGGTGAAGGTGTGGTAACCAGTAAAGCGAGTGAGAAATCCCGTGGGAAAGTGGGGTATGTTGTTGAAGTTTCCGGGTCGGTCCGGTTTAGAACAGGGTTGTGGAAGATGAGGTGGCATTATATGAGGGTGTATTGTAACGGCGTTAGAATCAGCGTTTCGAACGAAGGTAAGACAGCAGGGAATTTGGTGGGTCGGGTCAACCCTTGCCGAATGTGATGTAAGTACTAATGGAATATAGATTACACCTTATCTGACCTCACTCTGCTTTCCAAAGATTTTGTTAGATATAGTTATTGTCGTTAATATTGATATATGATTAAATTTTAATTCCTAGTTTTTTTTCCTTTTTTAATTGGTATAATTTTATATTCTACGTATTATAAAAGTTTGGTATATACCCAAATCTATGTTGATTAGTTATATAGTAATATAACTGAGTTGATATTATTTGGAATTTTATTGAAGGAAAACGCAAAAAGTAAAATTATTGATCATGTCCAATGAGAAACGGTTTAGATGATATTGCTTACGTTTTGGTGGGTGATAATTGTCGTGGTTGTGGGTTATTTGGGTGAAATTTGTGATGGTTTTAATGGTTTTCGTTGAAACCTTAAACTCATTGTGATTCGTTTTAAGTGAAATTGATCAATTGTGAATGTAGTGATTTCAATCAGCAATTCATGATTACAAACACCGGTGACTAAGAGGTTCTCTGACGGAAGTTTTGCTTATTCGAGATTGTAGTAGAATCATTGTCAAGGTACGTTTTGGGTTGGATTTTAAGACTTTCTAGTGTTACTGCTTGATTGTCAAGTTACTGTATTATGATGCTTTAAAAGTTTTAAGTGTGATTTGTGATATGGGTATGCGTCTTGTGTATGGTTTAGTACATCACGAGAAATGATATCTTTCTTGTCTATGCTTTGGATTTTTTTTAATTTTGGTGTCTTCATCTCTGATTTTAAACATAACTGGTGTTCTTTTACTATTTAAGGTAATTATTAGAGCCTTGTTCAAATTATATTATTGATTTGAAGAATATACAGTTAATCGTGAGAGTTTGAAATTTGAAAATTGACTGAGGCATCAACTTCTCTGCTAAAGAATCTAACAGTATTTGGGAAATATATGGTGAAAATGTTTTGAGATCTCTATTTTCTGAAAGATATACTCTTTTTCTCTGCTTGTCCATGGCTGCCACTCCTTGGGATGGAAAGCAAAAGCTATCATTTGAGCTAGGTTCAAGCTGGCAATTTGGTTAGTGACAAAGCTTGGAGGGACCGTTAGGGATCGTGATTGTGTCTCTTTACTTGAGTTGTTTTGCTTTGTTTTTTTTCCATGTTTGTTTTTAATTTAATTCTTTTGAGGGCTGCCACAAAACAATATCATGGTTGCTCATTCAAGATAGTTTGAATTTGGGAATGGTCAGTATGGTGTCTCTAAAGTAGATTGTGCCAAAACAATTCTATGTGAAGAGATATTATTATTAGTGTGTTAGATCTTTTCTCTCCCCTATTCTGCAAACATGTTCGTTAAATATATTTTTGCTGATCTAAGTTTACCTCAGTCTTCTTTTCTTCATTGCTTCTGGAGTATAATGTGGCATTTGGTCTTGTACCATGAAGAGATGGTTTACATTCGTTTTTCTTTTGTTTGTTTGGTTAGATATCTGTATCAATCTATTAGCTTTTCGAAATAAAAACAAGTCGTAATAAGATTTCTTGGAGTACTCCATTGTTAATAATTCTGGACCTCAATTTCAAGAAAACTAAGCTATGAATTTGCTATCAATCCTCAATAGTCAATCACCAAATGATCTTGCAATACAAGAACAAAAAAACATGAAAACCAGAAAGAAAAAACAGAACCAAGAAGAAGAATTTTCAGAGAGAAAAGCTTGTTTTATTCATCAAGATTGCAGAAAAAATGACTGGCAGAAATCCCTCCTGTAACAGAAATACAGCAATTGCTTTTATACACCGTAGAACTGTCACTCTAGCTCATTATCACAACCATAACACCTTAGCAAACTTCAGCAACTTCCTAACAGAATCACAACTAAATTGCCAACTTACCCTCAAGTACAAGCTGTTCCCAGCAGCTCCAGTCATAGCCTTGAGTTGCTGATTTCAGTATTAACTCATGCTTTGCTAAGCATTTTGAATCACTTAGCAACATCCTCCACCTTGATTTTAAATGCACCTACATGCTTTCCAAGCATCTCCCTCTTCTCAACTCTAAAACTTCTAGGAGCTTCCTTCACAGATCCTCTTGAAAGCTTTATCTTTTATTCCCAGTTCTAGAAGCTTTATCAAGCCTTTAGCTTCCTTTCCTTTGCAACACCTGTCTTCATATTATCATGCATTACTATTGCCTTGAAGCCATTAACCTTCCACCAACAGTATCACATCACCAAGAGTTATTCCTTTTTCAGTTTTATTAGATCCAAACAATGTCTGTATTTTGATACTGACATGGCCTTTGTTAAGGCATCTGTAAGATTGTTTTCTGTATTCACCTTCTGCATTTTACACACCCTTTTTGCAATTACATCTCATATGAAATGTAGCCTGATATCTATGTGTTTTGTTCTCTCATAAAACACATGATACCTGGCTAGTTGGATTGCACTTTGGCTGTCACAAAAAGCTATCACACTCTTTTGTTTTGCTCCCAGTTCATCCATGATTCCCCTTAACCAAATGGCTTCTATTGCAGCCATGTATTTTGCTTCTGTAGTTGACAAAGCAACTACAAGTTGCAGAGACGTTTTCCAACTTACAATATACTTGTTCAGTGTAAACAAGTAACCTGTAAGAGATCTTCTTTTGTCCAGGTCAGCTATAAAGTCTGAATCAATAAAACCAGTACTGTCTTCCACTACTTCAGCATCACCTCCATACCTTAATTTTAGATTCAAACTTCCCTTTACATACTTGAAAATTCACTTAACTGCTTACCAGTGAATTTTTCCAAGATTTCCCATAAACCTGCTAACCACACTCAAGGCATGTACTAAGTCAGGTCTGGTACACACCATTGTGTACATAAGGCTCCCAACTGCACTAGTATGAGGTACCTTACTCATTTCTTGCTTCTCTTCATCTGTTTAAGAGCATTAACTTTTAGAAAGCTTGAAATGAGAAGCTAAGGGTACCTTTACTACCTTTACATCCTTTATTCCAAACTTCTCAAGTATCTTTTTCAGATAACAACTCTGAGACAGAAACATAATGTTCTTCTTCCTATTTCTTTTTAGCTCAATTCTCAAAATCTTCTTAGTTGGACCAAGATCCTTTATCTCAAATTCTGACATCAACATCTCCTTTAATTCAATCAGCTTCCTTCTACTTTTGCTTGCTACTAGCATATCATCCACATATAAGAGTAAATACACGCCCCTTTCAGCTTGTGAATCACCTTTGAAATATACATAGCTGTCAAATGAGCTCTTTGATAGCCTCCCTTAATTATGAACTTATCAAACCTCAAGTTCCATTATCTTGGGATTATTTAAGTGCATATAATGATTTCAACAGCAAGCACACATGATCAGCCTTCTACTGATCTTCAATTCATTCAAGCTGTGTCATTTAGATTTCTTCATTTAGAACCTCATGTGAAAAAACTGTTTTTACATCAAGTTGATCCAATTCTAAGTCCTATATTGCAGCGTAAGCTAATAACAGCCTAATGGAGGTATGCCTTACCTTTGGAGAGAAAATTTTAGTATAATCCACTCCCTCCCTTTATGTAAGTCCCTTTGCTACTAACCTGGCCTTATATCTCACCTTCTCAATTTCTATATCATCTCCTTTCTTCTTAAAAATTCATTTACAGTCTACTATCTTCCTATCCAGTGGCTTAAGAACTAGTTTCTAGGTGTTGTTCTTGGATAGAGACTTCATTTCATCCTCCATTGCTTGCTTCCACTGTTGTTTATCCTGTCTGCTGAGTGCTTCTTTAACACTTACAGGATCATCAGTTATTTCATTACCATATACATTAAAGGCATAAACTATAAGATCTGCATATCCATATCTATCTGGTGGCCTTATTTGTCTTCTCACCCTATCTCTGGTCTGTCTATAGTCATGCAAGTCTGGTTGTTCTTCAAGCTCATCATTTGATTCTTCTGATTCTATTTGGTGCTTCTTCTTTTGTCCAGTAGACTCCACCTCAAACTGAACTTCATCCTTTTATTCCTTATGATCTGCTCCCTAATTTTCTGAACTTCTTCTTTGTACATCAGCATTTCATCTTCTTTAAACACTACATCTCTATTGATAACGGTCTTCTGTGAATTGCCATCATAATACCAGATTTTGTAACCTTTTGTGCCTTCAAAATAACCAGCAAATACTCCTTTAATTGCTCTAGCATCCAGTTTTCTTTGTTTGTCGAGAACAAAGGTTGTACAACCAAAAATCCTCAGGTATCCTAGCTCAGGTGGATTTTTAGACCAGACTTCTTCAGGTGTCTTGAAATCCAAGGTTGTAACATGGTATCTATTCACCAGATAAACTGCTGTCGTGATTGCTTCTGTTCAAAAGGATTTAGCAAGGCACGCATTTGATAACATGTAATACCTAACCTTCTCCATCAATGTTCTATTAAGACTTTCTGCAAGTTCATTTTGCTGGGGATATACCTAACTGTCCTGTGCCTCGATATCCTATATAAGTTACAGAAATTACCAAACTCTTTATTACAATACTCAAGGCCATTATCAGTTCTTTGCACTTTAATCTTCCTCTCTTTCTGATATCTCACCAAAGCTTTTCAAGTTTTAAATTCCTCCAGTAATGAATCTTTAGATCTCAGCACCTTCACTCACACTTTTCTAGAAAAATGATCGATGAAGGTCACAAAGTATCTTGCCCCTTCTAAAGAACTTACTTCAGCAGGTCCCCACAAATCAGAATAGATATAATTTAAGATGCCCTCTGTTCTGTGCTTCCCTAGATTAAACTTCAACCTATAATGTTTTCCATACATACAAGATTCACAAAATTCCAATGAATTCTCATCAAGACTGCCCAACAAGTCTTGCTTCTTTAGTTCTCACAAACCCTTTTCACCAAGGTGTCCTAACCTTTTATGTTAGATCATTAGATTATTTGTTTTTGAAGAGTTGGCTGAATTTCCTTCACCAGCAACTGTTGTTCCTTCTAAAACATACAGTCCATTCTTTTTAGTTCCTTTCATTGTAACCAAAGATCCTCTAGTAACCTTAAGAACTCCATTTTCAGATTTAAACTAATAACCTAGCTCGTCGAAGGTTCCTAGGGAGATTAAATTCCTCTTTAGTTCAGGGACATATCTAACATGCTGCAAAACTTTACAGGTCCCGTCATGCAAACTTAATCTAACACTTCCAATCTCTTGCACACTACAAGCTACATCATTTCCCATTAAAACTTTTCCACCATCAATGGCTTCAAAAGAACTAAACAAAACTCTATTTGGGCACATATGAAAACTGCATCCCAAGTCCATTATCCACTCATTTTCAAGTTTGTTATCTGATGCAATCAACAGAAAGTTATCTTTATAATCTTTCTGAGAGGCCATTGTTACATTTATTCCCTTGTTTGTAGTCTTTTCTCCTTTCTTGGACTTTCTCTCTGGACAGTCATGTTTGAAATGTCCTTCCTTATGACAATGGAAGCATTTCCACTTCTTTCCTCTTGATCTTAATCTGCCTTTATTCTTCCACTTAACACTTCTTTTTTCTGTCCTTCCTCTAGCCATCAAACTTTCTGCTATTCTTAATTCCTTTTCATCTATCTTCTTTGTTAGTTCTTTAGAATTTAAGGAAGCTTTAACATCATCCGTTGACAAGGTTGTTCTTCCATATAGCAATGTATCCACAAAATGTTCATATGACTTTGATAAAGAAGTTAAAACAATTACATCTTGATCTTCATCTGCTATCTTGAAATCTATTGTTTCCATATCCAAGATTAGCTTATTAAACTCATCAAGATGATCTTTAATTGATCCTCCTTCATCTAGATGAAAAGCATAGAGTCTTTTCTTCATGTCCAATCTATTAGCATTAGATTTGGTCATGTATCTAGCTTCTGGTTTGGACCAAATTCCTAGTGCTATAGTCTCCTTTGACACCTCCCATAGAACTCCATCACTTAGTGACAGCACCACTGCACTATGGGCTTTCCTGATGATTTCTTTCTTCTCTGAATCAATCAAGGTTTCTGACATCTGTTCTTCCTCTAATAGAGCCTCTTCTAGTCCTTCATGCACCAAGAAAGCTTTGTTTTTAATCTTCCAGAGATTGAAATCATTAACCCCTGTAAATTTCTGAATCGAGAACTTTGAAGATGACACCATAGCCTCTGATTTGTAGTAGCTCTGATACCAATTGTTAATACTTCTGGACCTCAACTTCAAGAAAACTAAGCTATGAATTTGCTATCAATCCTCAATACTCAATCACCAAACCATCTTGCTATACAAGAACAGAAAAAACAAGAATGAAAACCAAAAAGAAAAAACAGAACCAAGAAGAAGAATTTTCAGAGAGAAAAACTTGTTTTATTCATCAAGATTGCAGAAAGAATGACTGCCAGAAATCCCTCCTGTAACAGAAATACAGCAATTGCTTTTATATACCCTAGAACTGTCACTCTAGCTCATTATCACAGCCTTAGCACCTTAGCCAACTTCAGCAACTTCCTGTAATAGAATCACAACTAAATTGCCAACTTGCCCTCGGGTACAAGTTGTTCCCAGCAGCTCCAGTTGTAGCCTTCAGTTGCTGATTCCAGTATTAACTCATGCTTTACTAAGCATTTTGAATCACTTAGCAGCACCCATGAATTTATTGCTGTGAAATGTGTGTGTAAGTAGCATCAAGTATTTGGTTGGTCGCATTGGATTTCTTTGATGAAAATGGTTGCCTTAGGTAGTATAAAATGATGGAAATGTGATAAAGTGAGAAGTTAACCTCTGAAGATGGCTTTGTTCTATAGTGCTTTCAAACTTCTTAAATAATACTTGACTGGGTGTGTTCTTGATGTGTAATTCCTCAGGAGTTATCTCTGAAGCCTGAACATCAAACGTCAAGGCTCTTTGCACTAGCATTAGTTTATACTGGACAATTCATGTTGTCTCTGGTTAGCACATCTTCATATCTGTAACTAAATTTTAATTGATTAGTTTCTTAACCTCCATGGTCTAGTATGTTTCTTTTTGTGTAGTTTAAATCCTCAATAATTGAAAGATTAAAATGAAAGTCTCTTTGCTTTCATCTGCCGATGCATAACGTCATACCCTAACTTTTCCTTATAAAAAAAATCCTTGGGCGGCTTTAGATTTTTGTGAGTTTTTTGATCTTTACTCTTTATGGTACATGATTTGATTACTACACTGCTAAATTAAATTTCTGTCAAACTGGGAAGAAACTATGGACATCAAAGGGACGTGAAATACTACAATTATTTGTATTCTGTCTGCAAGTAGTCTGGATTTTGATGATATTGTCAGTTTTCTATCCTCGTACTGCCTTTTCTTTAAGTCAACTGCTAACTTGAAGTATCAATTTCTCTGTTATAAATCTGATATTTAGTTTTCCATCCACAATAATGGTCTTGAGATATGGAGAGTGAATACTTCTTTCTGAAATGGTAATGTCTTTTCTCCGTTAAATTGATTTATTAAAAGAAAAATGAAGACAGATTTAATGGTTGAAACTAGTTGCAATGACTTTACCAGCCTGCAGGACGCCTAGTTTTGCAAGTTTGAATATTAATAAAATGCCTTGTGTGAGTTTCAAGTTTTAATCGAGTTACAATAAAAGAAAGATTGAAATTTTTTTTTATTTATTTGTTTCTTTTCTGAGACCAGTTTAGATTGTTGAGTTTGATGTGATTGTGTAATGACAAAAGGAAGGTCAAAGATGAGATAGTTGTCACTTGTCAGTATTAGTTAGAAGATGTATACATAGAACTAGTTGCTTTTGCTGTTTATTTATTTGTGCCGGAAATTGTTGCTTTTGGTGCGTATATGCTAAATGTTGGATGCAATTGTCTGTTGTTGTTATCAACCTTTTTATTGTAACTTCTCAAAAACTACATATACATAGAACTTAGCAAGATGGTATGAATAAATCCCATATGCTAGTGGGGACCTTCAACAATTTATGATTCAGAATTCCACTAATTTTACTGAAAATCACATGCTCTGTGTTACAAAAAAATTAATAGGAATTTCATATGCAGTTCCTCTTGATGATTGAACATATTAGAACTCTCAGATTATGTTCAGCATTAACAGATGCCTCAACCATGATCTGAAGCTAGTGGAAGGAATTGGACTAAACCTAATTGGCTTGTTCCTCTTAATCTTTTATTTGGAGGTCTGGGCTATGGAATCCTATGACTGTCTGAATTTTTTTTTCTTTAATAAATACATTACATGATGATAAGATTGCAAGTCACAATTAGAGGGACCACATTTTTAATTGTTGTATTTGGACATGATTAAGACCCTGAGTAATGGATCTTGATAGAGAACAAACAGAAAAAGATTTACGAACTGATGATGTTATTATTATCACATTTTTTATTATCACACTGAGTAACGGATTTATTGATTTTTTGTTGCGTTTGGAATTTGGAAACTTCTATTCATTTTTCCAGATGATTGATGATATACAAAAGTCAAATGATGTAGAATATGACAGAAACAACTTTGAAATGACATCTATATGTTCTACTCTGTTTTCCAAACTTACTGTTTGTTTTGTAATTTATGTTCTCAGTTCTCATTCGTCATTGTTATTGGCGTTTCTTATGACTGAAACGAATGTGGAAATTGTGATTATAATACCACCATATGTACCATTTTTCTATTCTTATATAAGTTTTATATTCTATATTTTAGGATATATAACTTCTGATACGGATTATGGTATTTTTACTGTAATTTTAAAGTTAAGTTAAAATATTATTTGGTAATATGAATTTTTAGTTAGATTTATTAATTTTTAATATTTAATATTTAATATTTTTATCTCATAATAATTAAAGCTTAAGATCGATAACCAAAATATTATATTTAGTCCCTATTTTTCACATTTTTAAGGACACATAAAGGGCATGATCTTGAGAATCAAGATTTAATAACAAGACCGGTCTAAAAAATTTGGTTCAATTATTTGTATTTATTTATTATTAAGAGTATTTCTTTTTTGAAAAAAAAATCTTTCAAAAATATTAATTATTTTTTTATTATTTATATTACTCGTATCAAAAATGTGTTGTTGGTCTGAGTCATATGTCCTATCAAAATGGTGCTATGATAGTTCTTTACTTAAATAAATATGAGTCAAAATTTTGATTGGATATGAAACCGACTGTTCTGTTTCTAAGTGTCAATTTTAGATTGTATTTCATTTGGCATTGACATTCAACTGAGCTTTCCATTTAATTTGAATGCTATCGTTGTCACGTTTTCCATCCTTTCTACCTCGATAGAACGAAGGGATTAATATTGAATGGACGTGAGGTGATTGATAGTGGCTAATAACTATATTTTTTATTTGAAGAAAATTATTTTTCTTAAATAATTTCTTTATTAAAAAAAAAAAAGATCTTTATATGAACACAAATAACAATACTCATGTAATATATAAGCAATATTTAGGTTTACAAATAGGGATGGAGTTAGATTGAACACTTTGAGACAGCAAAAATGTATTTTTAAGAGATCAAATTATAAATATTCACTCTCATTTTTAATGATAAAGCTGGGGGTTATAGACCATTTCCTCCCCTAATTATAAATATGAATCTTACATCATAAAAATATATAATAATGTCATTCTTTATGGGAAAAAAGAATCACGATGACATAAAATTTTAGTTATAAAAATAATAGTTAAATAATATAAAATCACAACAAAGGTATAAATTAATACTAGTTGAATGTCATAATTATTGTATAACTCAAAAGAGGGGTACTTTTTTATCCTCTAGTATATATATATATATATATATATATTATACATTGCTTCA
>JAVXUL010066942.1:0-10008 GCA_035590515.1 Trichilia minutiflora
GACTTGGGGAGAGACCCAAGCTGCCTACGTACCCCCCTTCCTTCCTCCTTCTCTCGTTTCCTCTCTTCTGGTTCCTTTGGTGCTTCTCTCTCTCTCTTTTCCTCTTCGCTGGTGGGGGGATCAAGTCACACATAGTTCTTTAGTGGGAAAGGGATGGTGATAATATAGAGGAGGTGGTGAGCTGGCAGGCTAGAATGGCCAGATGGCAGTCTAAGGACAAGTGTTACTGCATGGCTGACATGCCCAGGGTGACCTGTTGCGAAGTTAGAGGGCATGGGGAATTGTGATATTGTTCTTTACCACGTCATCCCCGAGCCCCTGAATGTTCCCATCTTCGAGTGTAGCTTCCAACTCCCCCGAGAGTGAAATCTCCTAGCTCTCGGGAGATCTTCATGCGGTAGGTTGTAGCCTTGGTGTCGCCATAAGGTGGATGGGTGGGGACTAGTATACCCCGAGTGTCCGCATATCTGTACTGTTGCATAGTAGGCCGTTGAGCCGACTTCCTGACTGGTTGTCTCGGTCTGTTAACCCGACCATCTTCTCAGAACGACGCCGTATAAGTGCTGGATATATGCATGTGGTGGGCTTAGACAAGGGCGTGGAGATGGGCCTGAGCCGCTGGGCTAGGCCTTAGTAAAATCCCCCAATAGTAAGCCCCCCAGTTTTTAATTAAATAATCAATTTAATTGAAAACTGTGCAGTCTCTGCTCGACTGGCTTGACTGACACTACATATCTGTTATCCCCTTGGGAACGTAATCATCCACACGTGTCTCTCCTCCATTGTTGAGACAATTCGAGAATACACGGTACCCGGGCCATCATAATTACATGTTGGGGTGGGTCCCACCTTATTTGAATTTCGAAGAGAGTTGACTTCTGGCGTTCCATCTTCGGGTGGCGTGGTATTTTCTGGCCCGTTGGATCAAAATCGACGATTGAAGTACCCTGAACTTTGCCTATAAATACCTCCCTTTCTTCAAGCAAAATCGTGAAGGCCACTGTCAAATACCCTTTTTAAACTTCTCAAGATACTCTTTATGCCTCTCTTATTCTAATGTTCTCCCTACCTTTGCTCGGTTGATAAATTTCTTGTTTCTAGTTGAAGAATCTTAGTGTATCTGGAGTTTTATCCTAACCCCTTTATGGCGATCCTTGTTGAAAGGATGGTCAATCTCACAGGCACTCGTGCCAAACATGTACACAGGACAGGTGAGATTTAGGGAGTAGTGATCAGTCGGGGAGTGCCCGGATGTGCCGGGGTCTTCCTCTTAATTTTCCTGGTGTCCCTCTCCGGACATAATAATTTCTCTGCGTGCATCTTGTAGTTCTGGGTCCATCCTCAAGCTCACCCACTGGTTTCACTGTTATTTCTCTCTGACTGCAGGTGACCTTGGAGATGCAGATGACAAAGCAGAGGCTCGGCAGCATGAGCAGAATGACACAAGGGAATCGAGAAGGAGAGCGACTTTCACCTTGACGCGCCTGGAGAAGGCGGAGGTGGATCCGGTCCTTCAAAATCCCACAAGTGTAGATGAGGCCCAATAGGGGTCGGATATTCTGTAATAATATAGGCCGAGCATTTTGTACTGACATGAGTCGGATATTCTGTAATAGCAAGTTCTAATTAATAAAACTTCCCACTTTTATACATATATGTGCATTCTTTCTGGCTTTACTGGTTGTGATATGCCTTGCAATGTGTCTCTGAGTACAACACTTAAAAAGAATTTTCTGTATTAAAAGAGTACCCGACTTTTCAAAGATAACTGAATGACTTCCTGACTTGGTGAAGCTATCTGAGCGAAACTATCCAAATGGGAATACCTCTGAGTGAAAAGATGCTGAGTGAAAAAGATATCCGAGTGAAGATCATTCGAATAAAAACATGCCCGAGCGAGAACCCATCTGAATAAAAAGACATCCTAGTGGATGACTTAAGTAATCTTCCAAATATCCCAGCAAAGATTCCATTCACTCGGGGAGAACATCCGAATGAAAGACAAGGTCCCAATGAAGAGTTTATATGCTTGGGGAAGATATCCGAATATAGGACTCCAAATAAAGGTTCGTCCACTGTACACTCGGGAATCCCATCCGAAGAAGAATCCAACAAAGATATGCCCAAATAAAGGACACGTCCACTTGGGAAAATCATCCGAGTAAGAAAACCAATAAGATACACCCAAATAAAGGGTGCGTCCATTCGGGGAGAACATCTGAATAAGAAATCCAATAAAGATACGTCCAAATAAAGGGCGCGTCCATTCGGGAAAACCATCCGAATAAGGAAACCAATAAAGATACGCCCAAATAAAGGGCGCGTCCATTCGGGGAGAGCATCCGAATAAGAAAACCACTAAAGATACACCCAAATAAAAGGCACGTCCATTTGGGGAGAGCATCCGAATAAGAAAACCAATAAAGATACGCTCAAATAAAGGGCGTGTCCATTTGGAAAAACCATCCGAATAAGAAAACCAATAAAGATACGTCCAAATAAAGGGTGTGTCCATTCAGGGAAACCATCTGAATAAGAAAACCAATAAAGATACGCCCAAATAAAGGGTGCGTCCATTCGGGAAAACCATCTGAATAAGAAAACCAACAAGATATCCTGACAAATAGCTCAACCACATTTATCATTAAACCGAACAGAAGCATTTACAGGAAAGAGAACACTTACAGGCCGGTCTGTTAGATAACCTGACTGTAAAAAGGCCTCATAACATAATAGGTGCATATAGCAGGTGGCTAGTCTCTTCTAGGTACCCTGGTACCTATAAAAGAGATTGAAACAAGTAGCTGGCCCCGGACAAGATGGTCCGTGTGGCCCCAGACAAAATGGTCCGTTGGGACTGGGAACAAGACGGTTCCTCAGTAAACATCCTTGGCCTGGAGACAAAATAGCCCCGTCGGCCTAAGGTCTTCTCAGAAGATGACCCCGCACAAAATGATCCGTGGGTCCTCGTAACTGAGCCCCGCACAAATTGGTTCATATGCCCTGTGAACATGATGGTTCCGTCTTCTCAGGATATGATCCCGCACAAACTGGTCAGTGGGTCCTCGAAACCGGGCCCAGTACAAAATGGTCTGTGGGCTCTCGGAATAAAATGGTTCCACAATAAATATCCTTGGCTCGGAGACAAAATAGTCCCGTTGGCCTAAGGTCTTCGTATATAAAAGATGAGGCTAGCTTCAATTATCGAAGTCAGATACTGATAGAGTACTCGAGACGGGCTCGACGTGTATTCACCACGGAGCTAGTAGGCTCAACGCGTATCTTCTACGGAGCAGGAAGGCTTGACGCATGTTCTCTGCGAAGTAGGAAGACTTGATGCATGTCCTCTGTGGAGCAGGAAGGCTCGACGCTGGTCGCAGGATCGGGGGATCGATCGCCAAAAGGGTTGGGTCATGGACAGTAAATCTCTGGTCTGTCTGTGTTCCACGGCTTTATTGTTAGAGTGTCGCTCGGGGTTTTTGATTTGTGAACCCCTAGTCTAGGTATTTCGAACGATTTTTGTGAAGTATCGCTCGAGGTTGGTCTTAGTATCGGAATGACTTTAGATGGCCCTTCCCCCTCAGTTTTCAATACTCTTTCTCCCGGGACTGTGGTGTTAGGAGTCACCTCGTGGAGGACAAGAACCCTTTTCTGGTGGGTTCAATGTTTAACTACTAGCTAGTAGTATCGGGCTACCCTCTGTTGGCATGCGGATACCCGAGTCGTGGCCTCGTCTCTCCTTCCATCTAACAAATCAAACCCCAATCTTCAGCTAGCCTCATCCCCCTTCAGTGTAATCCTGCATCAGGAAAATCGGGACGTTGGTTTGTCCCCCTGATCATCTCGTTGGCAGCTTAGGCTATGTTTCGCTAGTGCAGCAGTCTTTCCTGCGATTAAGTCGGAGAATGGCTCTACTTCACAGGGACTGTGGGCCAATAACATCCTCACCGAATAGCATTGTATGTTAGGGAACGAGTCCCTTCATGACTTTCGCAGGTTTCGTCGTGGATTTCCTCAGTTACCTTTCCTGCCTTATCTGTTTTCAAGCATTTCAAGCATGGCAGGACAAATCCACGTTAGTATAATATAGTGTCAAAGATAGCGTACCTGGCCTTTTGGTTCTGTCTTTCTGACTTTGTCACGGCCACTCGGGAACCTCCCGTGTTGGGCACGCACCTCTAATTCCCACGTTTGGGTTGGGTCACGGATCTCATATAGGACAACAGCGAAGTCTCCTTCAAACTTCTTCTTCACTCGATCTCTTCGGAGTTACCCCCGCCTCTCTGTGGTCCGTGGGTCGGGACTGCTATTCTTGTCCTGGTTCTCGAGGCCCTTCACCTTCACGAGCTATAAACTCGATCAGGTAACTGTTCCTGATCAAGACTTCGATCTGATCCTTCAGCTCATGGCACTGTTCTGTCGGGTGCCCCACGTCTTGGTGAAACTCGTAAAACCTGTCTCCCGCCTCTCCAGGGAGCCTGCGCTTGATCGGACGGGGGTCCAGCAATACAGTCCCCTGCCTCCTTATCTCTTCCAGGATTCGGGAGAGGGGAGCATTCAAGGGAGTAAACTTCTTCTTCGTTTCCCCCTGTTTCGCTCGCCTCGGTCTGTCTACCTGAGCAACCCGTTACGGGTCCCCGACCAAATCCTCTCTCCCTAGGGTCCTGCTCTTCTCTCCTCCAGTTGCCTTGGTAATACTCGGGAACTCGGTGTCTTTCCTGATTAGCTTCAGGAAACCTCCTCTTATTATTTCTCCACCTCTTACTGTCGGGTTTCTTGAAGCGGTTGTTGTCTCTCGGGGGAGTCCCTATGGGCTTCTGCTCTTTCATCTTGAGCGTCACCAGGTTCTCGACATCTATTTCATCGAGTATCTTTCTCCTGGCTGCCTCGTAAGTGTTTACTGCGGACTTACAGACAGCATACCATGCCCTGTCTATTCTTAGTCCCTGTCTCAGTTCTTCTAGGGCCAATGGGTGATGGTAAGCCCCCAATTCGAGTACTTTCTCATGGTACCTTTTGGCAAAACTCCTGAGGCTTTCACCATTTCCCTGTTTAAGTAGCAGCAACGAGCTCCGGGTCTTGGTGTCGAAAGTTGCACCCCTGAACTCGGCAGTAAATACCTCGTACAGCTGCTCAATGCTCTGAATACTTCCGGGGGTTAGGCCCAAGAACCATTTTCTGGCTTGTCCTTCCAGGGTCAGGAGGAATAGGCAGCACATCTGTTCTTCACTCAGTCCCTGGACAAACATCATTTCATGGAAGAGATCCATATGCAGTGATGGATTCGTCTTCCCAGAAAACGGAGTAATCGGGGGCATTTTGAATTTCTAGGGCAAAGCCTGACCCAATAGTTTAGGTGCGAGAGGTGATCTTGCATAGGGACTAGCCATTGGGATTGGTTTACTCGATCCAATCCAGGGATCCGCTTTCTTTTTGCTCATCTCTTTCATCACCTTTTTAATCAAGAACTCCATATCCCTGTCCTTGGTGTCAATTTCCCACTCTTGCTCTTGATGCAGGTTCTCCGGCCTTAACGCGTCACGTTCCCATCTCCGCCTCCACTCCAAGGGTGTGCTCATGTCGTTCGGAGGTGGGTTAGTATCATCAGGTATTTTCTGGACTACATGTGGACTCCGGGATACCCTTGTAGACCCAGGGTGACACCTTTCCTGGATAATGGGAAGCATGCATGTATCTTTTACGTCTATCCCCTTTAAACGGGGTCCTCCACAACCTTGCCTTTCCCTTTTTCTATGGTCGTATACCTCTGGGTGTTAGGTTGACTCCTGACTCCTCCTCCATCCCTCATCACAGACTCTGACTGCTCTCCACCATCTTGCCCAGCCTTTTTGTCTCCCGCGTATCGGTCTGTATCATCCTTCTCATCTCCGATATCTCTCTAGCCAATGTCTGCATTTGCCTATCCTCCTCTGCATGTCGCAACTCGCTGTCTTGGAACATCTGTAGCAGTCGAGACATCTCATCTGTTCCCCTTGCATGGCCTAGTTCACATGCATGCACCTCAAAGGCGTTCGATCGTTTTCATGCTCTGGGATCACATGCAAGGCGCTTTCTGTCCTTTCCGCAGCGGTAGCTGCTCCTGCAGAGACTTCCTCCATGCTCCCACGTTCAGTCGCGTGTCTTCTAGTTGTGTAGCCCCTGATGTTCGTCATTTTGGGCAAAGATGGTGCTTCGATGGCTTTTTGTTCGTTTTCCACAGACGGCGCCGACTGTTGATGTAAGAAAATGTCATGGCGATTTTCCTACACTAGCAGATTTTCTTCTTCTTCTCGTCCTTGGACTCGAGGCTACAAGACGCACACACAGGAAGTGTCCTGGGATGCGTTGGTGTGGTGGTTGATCGGTTTTTGGGTGGGTGTATTTGTGACTGGACTTAGGGAGAGACCCAAGCTGCCTACGTACCCCTATTCCTTCCTCCTTCTCTCGTTTCCTCTCTTCTGGTTCCTCTGGTGCTTCTTTCTCTCTTTTTTTCTCTTCGCTGGTGGGGGGATCAAGTCACACGTAGTTCTTTGGTGGGAAAGGGATGGTGATAATATAGAGGAGGTGGTGAGCTGGCAGGCTAGAATAGCCAGATGGCGGTCCCAAGGACATGTGTTACTGCATGGCTGACATGCCCAGGGTGACCTGTTACGAAGTTAGAGGGCGTGGAGAATTGTGACACTGTTCTTTGCCACGTCATCCCAAGCCCCCGAATGTCCGCACCTCCGAGTGTAGCTTCCAACTCCCCCGAGAGTGAAATCCCCTAGCTCTCGGGAGATCTTCATGCTATAGGTTGTAGCCTTGGTGTTGCCATAAGGTGGATGGGTGGGGACTAGTATATCCTGAGTGTCCGCATATCTGTACTGCTGCGTAGTAGGCCGTTGAGCCTACCACCATCCGCTGGCTCTGGAAGGGCTGCGACAGGGGCTCCGAATAGACCGAGCATGGTATGCCATCTGCAAGTCCTCGGTGAATACTTACAAAGCGGCTCATAAAAAAATGCTCGATGAGATGGAAGTTGAGAATCAGATAATGCTCAAAAGGAAGGAGCAGAAGCCTGCGGGAGCCCCCCCGAGGGACGACAGCCGATTCAGAAAGTCGGACTATAATAAATGGAGGGGGATGGAAGGAGGTTCCAGGAGATTAATCGAGGGATGGGCCGAGCCCCCGAGTACTATCGGGGGTATAGGAGATAGGTGGAGCAATACCCCCGAGAACGAAGGTCGCCTCGAAGAGACAATCCAAAGAGGGTTGCTCAAGTAGATCGGCCGGGGCAGGAGGAGCAGGGAGGAGGAAGGGAGACGTTTACTCCCTTGAATGCTCCCCTTTCCCAAATTTTGGAGAAAGTGAGAAGGCGGGGGACTTTGTTACTGAACCCTCGCCCACTTAGACATAAGCCAAATGGAGAAGGGAGGAACAAGTATTGTAAATTCCACTAGGATATGGGGCACACAATGGAACGGTGTTACGACTTGCGGAACCAAATTGAAATTTTGGTCAGAAATAACTACTTGCCTGAGTTCGTAGTTCACGAAGATCAAAGGCCCCAGGATCTGGGGCGGATCCCGGGAGGAGGTGACGCAATGGTGATTATCGGGGGCCCTACCCTAGCGGAAAATTCTAATAACTCCCAAAAGAATTATGCTTGGTATTCTATCCCAAGTGCGAACATTGAGCCCACGTCCTGAATGTGCGGGTGGAGAAGAAATCGAGGATAGCCTCTGTACCCATTCTGTTCATCGATGAGGATGAGAATGGGATCCACTACCCTCACGATGATGCCCTTATCGTTACGATGACAGTAGGAACCTCCCCATTTGGGCAAATTTTAATTGATACGAGAAGCTCTACCGACATCATATTTAAAGAGATGCTGGACTCCTTAGGTATAGAGGACCTAAAGTTGAGGCCAGCAGAGACTGCGTTGCACGGATTTGGGGAGTCATGTGTATACCCCCTGGGGACTGTGCAGTTACCAATTATAATGGACGACAAGCCCTATCAAAAGGTCACTATAGTGGAGCTCCAGGTGGTGGACCTGAAGATGCCCTACTCCATGATTCTCGGAAGACCATTCCTCCGATCTACAAAAGCGGTAGAAAGTGTACACTATTCAAAGCTAAAATTTAGAGCCAGAGAGGGAGTTGAGATCGTAAGAGGGAGCCAGAGAGAGGCCCAGTCCTATTTGCTACGGCCTCGCGGAGCTCGTATTACATTCGCAAACGTCCCTCGGAGGAGGAGGCCAAGGGGAGTGAGGAAGATAGTAGACGGGAGGAAGTCCTAGAGGAATCCGAGGGAGAAGGTAACTCACTCAGGAAATCCCTATCTCCCGAGCCAGTTGAGGTAATGGAGTCGGTCGCCTTGGATGAGGGATAACCTGAGAGAGTGGTAAAGATTGGGTCCCGTTTAACCCCCAAGTGTAGGGCATCGCTTGTGCGGGTACTCAGGAGGAATGCGGATGTGTTCGCCTAGTCTCATGATGACATGACGGAGATTAGCACTTGGGTTATAGCTCATAGGTTGATGGTAGACCCAAAGTTCAAACCTGTAGCACAGAAAATGCGAGCGTTTAACTCAAAAAGGAGGAAGGCTATCAAAACCGAAGTGGGCAAGCTCCTGAGAGCAAGATTCATTCGGGAGGTCCAATATCCCGAGTGGATTGCAAACATTGTACTGGTGAAGAAGTCTAATGGAAAATGGAGAATGTGTGTAGACTTCACCGACCTGAACAAAGCTTGACCAAAGGACAGTTTCCCTCTCCCGAAGGTCAACCAGCTGGTAGATGCCACGACTAGACATGGGCTCCTCAGCTTTATGGACGCTTTCTCAGGATATAATCAGATTAGGATACATGAGCCCGACCAGAATAAAACTGCGTTTGTCACTGACCAAGGGCTATATTGCTATATGGTCATGCCCTTTGGGTTGAAGAATGCCGGGGCCACTTTTCAGCAGCTGGTTAACAAAGTATTTGAGCCTCTAATAGGGTCCACGATGGAGGTATATGTGGACGACATGATCACAAAGTCTATACAGGCCTCTGATCATGCCAATCACCTGGAAGAGACATTTTCTTATCTGAGAAAATACAACATGAAGATAAATCCCGAGAAATGTTCATTCGAAGTCGGAGCGGGGAAATTCCTTGGTCAGTGAAAGGGCCATCGAAACTAACCCCCAAAAGGTTCAGGCCATCCTTGATCTGAGCTACAGAGTTTAACAGGGAGATTGGCAGCTCTGAGTAGATTTGTCTCCAAGGCTACAGACAAATGCTTCCCTTTCTTCCAGATGATAAGGAAGGGGAATAGGTTGCAATGGGACGAGAACTGCGACATGAGCTTTCGGGAGCTCAAAGAATACCTGACGCATGTTCCCCACCTTGTAAGCCCCGAGAAAGGAGACGTCTTGTAGCTATATCTCGCAGTCGGGGAACGCTCTGTCAGTTTTATCTTGATAAAGGAGGACGAAGAGAAGGTACAAAAGCATGTATATTACACCAGCAAGTCGTTGTTAGATGCTGAGACAAGGTACACCCCTCACGAAAAATTCACCCTCTCGCTTGTCGTGACTGCCAAAAAACTACGCTCTTATTTCCAGGCTCACCGAGTGGTTGTAATGACAGATCAACCCTTACAACAGATCCTCCACAAGCTCGATTTGTCGGGAAGGCTAGTGAAGTGGTCGGTTGAATTAAGTGAGTATGATATCAAGTACAAACCTCGAAGGGCTATTAAGGGGCAAGCGTTGGCAGATTTTGTGGCGGAGCTTACTATCTCGGACCAGTTGGCTGTACTATAGGTCTCGAACAAGGGGAATTACTGAGACAAAAATAACAGCCCCGACTCTCGGACCCTAGAAGGGATATGGCAAATGTACGTTGATGGGGCATTAAACATGCAAGGGGAAGGAGCGGGAATAATTTTGAGAAAGTCGAGTGGAGAAGAAGTCATGTATTCCCTGCGGTTTGACTTTAAAGTGACCAATAATGAGGCCGAGTATGAGGCGTTG
>JAVXUL010066953.1:0-10008 GCA_035590515.1 Trichilia minutiflora
TTATATACATGTCTAAAAAATCGATTTAATCTCAAATATGTATAGCCCCTCGGTCTATAGGATCCCACCCACTCTATCTGAGCTGTATGGCCGATCCATAACCCTGGTTGGCGATGTGTGCCCATGTCTAATATAACCAAATAAGGCTAGCATACTTTAGCCTGAACATGTGGATTCCACCCATCCCATCTTGAACTGTATGGTCAATCTACACTCTGGGGTCTATTGGATTCCATCAGGGCAAATCAAATAACAGTTAGCTCACCAGGCCAAAATATCATCTATGGCCTACAAGGCCAAAACAATAAACAAAACATGTTGACTCATAAAGCCAAATTAACAAATATGGCACCCCGGCCATTATACTCAACTATGCCACATTCATATATATATAAATAAAATGGCCTCTGGCCTTAAAATCACAATATCATCTAGCATAAGTACAATAAGACTCTGGCCTTATATTCATGGCAATCTAGGTTTCACATCAAACCTATCTCTATCACAAATAAGAGGCCATCCCGGCCATCACGTAACATACATTCAATGCCTCCTCATTTCAATTATGTATCCACATACATACATATATTCACATGCTATCATCTCTAGCATCATATTCATGCATAAATATTAATAATAGAGGTGAAAAGAAAAGGAACGTGTCCACTCATAGTCCTAAAGTGGGAAACCACCCTCTCGGTATCCTCCTCGTGACGGAGATTCTCCTATCTCGACTGCCGCTCCTGGATACACATACAAACACAGATTCATGATTTGAATAAGTGTGCGTGCATGATACAATGCATGCTCATGCAACTCTCACACTCTTCTCTCTCTCTCTCTCTACCTTTCCTCTCTCTAAATATACAGCCCTTCACAACCCCGCTCCTAAAACTCATCTTTCTCATCAGTTTCAGCACCATTAGCTATCAAAGCTTTTTAATCTATCGATATCAACGATAAATTTAAAAACCCTCAATTTCTAAAGTTTTATGAACAGTAATCCTAAAACTTATTCTTGCGATTCATGCACAATAAAGGCTTAAGATAGAGAAATGAGCTAAGGGTTGAACTTACCCAAGATGGTAGAAGTGTTCTGAGTCCCTCTTTGCTTGATTCTCTTACTCGTCTAGTATTCACCATCACCCTTTCTTCGTGATTCCTCGCGAACCGTCGTATAGAACTCTGATCAGAGGAGATTTCTGAGTTCTGGTGTTGATTCTGAGTTTATAAGAACCAAAATTATGGAGTTTGGTGGAGAAATAGTTGAGATCAGATTTTGAGAGTTGAGAGAGAATGGTTCTACTATTTTTGGTAGAGAGAGAAGTAAATAAATCAAATGGGGAAGACGATCCCCCTGCCTGACGTATATAGTCTGTGTAATCCCTAAAGGTGTCAATATGTTTCAAAATGTATCGATACCTTTGGTAATTTTCCCATAACGTATCGATACGTTTGCTCTAATGTATCGATATGTTTGGCCAAAACACTGTTCATAAGTCTACAAGGTGTCGATACCTACCTCAACGTATCAATACCTTTCGTAGCAAGTGGGCTTCATCACCGTCACTAACATGTCGATACCCTTGTCAACGTATCGATACGTTTGGTACTGTTCACTGTTCATAATGCCCTCAAGGTGTCGATACCTTTGGCCCTAAACAGTAAACGTATCGATACCTTTTCCCAAAGGTATCAATACCTTGTCTCTAGTCCTCTCTCTGAGGACTGCTACTTCAAATGGCCATAACTTTTAGCTCAGTTATTCGCTCGGAACCTATAATATATCAATGGAAAGCTCATATCCTACACTATAAATCTTCTCAAGACACATTCTTTAAGTTTTATACCCTCTCATGCATAATCTAAACACGATGACATGCACGAGAACTCTTGAGGGATTTACTATTAGGCCCATAATGCTAAGGGACGGGTTTCACAGATACTTTCTACACTGTATCGATACTGTCAGTCATTAAATAAAATTTTACATTCTAAATATTGATACTTTCTACAAAAATATCAATACTCATAACTCTTCGGCGCCAAGTATCAATACTTTTGACTGTACACACATTGATACTTCTTTACTTTCATCAAATGAGGACTGTCACTTCCAATACTCATAACTTTTGATCTAGACATCTTCATGGAACCCATAATATATTAACAAAAAGCTCTCTTTGACTTTTACAAAAATGATAAAACTATTGCTCATTTAGAAATGATTTTGAGGTTAAAAATTCAGTTCTTTCTCACATTGAATTATTTAATATTACTCAATTTTTTAACAAGGAATTTTCATACCAACCAAACTCTTCTAAGTAAGAACTATATGAAATCACATATATAAAAATAAATAGAAGGAATTATTACAATATCCATGTAATTAAAGAATGGGGATCACAAAATGAGTATTTCTTTTTATTTTATAGTTTATCATTATAATATGTTTGATTTACATGTCATGATAAAGCCCACATAATGTATGCAATACATACTATTATGATCAGTTCATATTTATGAGACTCTTTGTTAGTAGCATTATTCCTAAATGTTTTTAGTCATGAAACTATAAAATGTGGCATTTATAGTATCGAAAAGATTAGTATACATTATACTTGCTCTATGCAATAAAGGATAATCGATCTCATAGATTACTTATGTAAGGATACTAAAGAAAGTATATAGGTGCTCATTCGTTGAGTATGCATTGATTGAATAGACTCACATGAATTATCTAAATTCTAATTGCAATTAATCGTCAATTGGATATTTGTCATATCAGTTATGTAAATAATCCTTATACTTTACAATACTATAGTTATCTTGTGGGTGAATTGTTATACTTTGATACTATTCAGGACAAGTCTATATTCAGGCTTCAAGTTTATATTTAGGCTTATGATACCAAAAGGTCCATTAACAATTATCAATAAAACAAATTCATAATATTTATTAAATTATCAAATTATCGTTGATTAATTATTTATTCCTTCAACCATTAAAGAAAGAAATAATTAACAAATTAATTAATATTATACTTTTATAAATTTTTAAAATTCATATTTATGGTATAATTACTATTTTGATCTTGGATAATTATTTATTTTCTTAACAATTAAGAAAATAATATTTACTTTAAATTAATTAATAATTAATTAATTGGATTTGATAATTTCACAAAATACTGGTAACAATTATTAATAGGCTCATAATTAATTGTCAAAGTAACAACCAATTATATTAACTTACCATAAGTTACAAATATACTTCTTTATTATAATTTTTAACAAATTAAAGAATTAGTAACACACACACACACACACACACACACACACACACACACACAAATACACACACACACACACACACACACACACATATATATATATATATATATATATATATATATATATAATATTCGTCTTTTAATTATTCTAGATGGTGCTAACCTTCATTTTGAATAATTTTCTCTTTCGAGAATAACTTTCTAATACATAAGGATTTTGATGTAACCATGAAGGGTCATAGTGAATTAATTATAAGTCTTTCTTAAACAATTCAAAACTCATCGACTATGGTTGGCATATAGTAAGATACCATAGTCCCTAATTTACAATGAAATAATTTTTCATCAAACCATTTAACATACATATATGTATTAGGGTTTTGAAATTTTTACCCAAGTGAGCTTTGTTCAATAAGTATGAAGTCTACCCCAAGCCTTCAAGGTATCCACACACACGTTTGAAGATGATGGAAGTGATGGTGAAGAGTGGAGACAAGAGTTGTTTACAAAACTCTTTTGCAAATTTTTTTTTCAACTATAGCTAATATATCAACATATATATATACATAACATGTATGAAGAAAATTGAACACAATAAGAAAACCATTTTTCTCTTTGTTCTCTTCCTTTTGGCTTTTTGAAAACAATTTTCAAAATGCTAAAATGTCTTCATCCGTGAGCTTTCTTACTTTGGTTTCTTCCTTTTTGTGTTTTGTTTTCCTTTTGCAAAGTGAAAAATTGAATCAATCCCCTCAATCAATTCCATCCGTCCATATGTATATCTTTATAATATATTTTAACGCAAATGAATGTGAATCCATTCTTATGGAAAAAAAGGTGGCATCCAATAAATTAAATCAAAAAAAGGGAAGAAACCAAGTGGAAGCTTGTCATTGGCCAAATTATTATGTTATTATCCAAATAATAACTTTAATAATTTAAATATTATTATAACAAAATATAATAATATAATAAATAATATAATTATATATATTATAAAAATAATTTTTCTTTTAATCATTTATTATTAATTACATTAATTAAGAATAAATAAAATTTTCTTGGCCATTGGATCAAAAGCAATGATTAGGAACACATATGATGATGACATTTGGCAAACTACCATGGTACCAAGTGTCATCCAAATATTCATTTAAATCAAATAATCATTATTATTTAATATTTACTAATAAACACTTTATTTATCAATAATTGAATATTTAGCAAAATATTTAATAAATAAATAATTTTATTTATTATTCGATATATCAAAATATATCTTTTTAAGTCTCCATTAATACCATTATATTTTCTAAACCAACTAGTACTAGCTCGTAATTTTCAGAAAACTGTATTCTTTACTATAAAGAATAAAATTGCCTATCGATTAACTATTGAAGCCATTTATTTTTCGTCAATACAAAATATCATTAACTAGCTTAATGATATTATTTTCATCTATCATCAATTACTAGTTATTGTGTGTGACCTCTTGGGTTCACCGTGAACTATATATAAGTAAATATGAATACATTTGTATCATTTCAATATAACTCCTTATAACCGAAGTTCTCAATGATCATAAGTGATCTCTAACAAGATATCATAAACCCTATAACACAGAAAATGATATTCAGATGAAGCCATATAATCGTACTTACATTTAGTAAGGTCCCTCTATTGTCGACTCTCGATCGAGTTCAGTCATGGTATAGTCAAATCTCTAACTCGATCATAGGATCAGAACTCAATCATAAATGGGATCCACATATCTGAAAACTCTTTTTTAAAATTTGTGTACTCTGTCCAGAAATTTAATCCCCATAGATGACAGTTTTGCCTATAATCTAAAGCTCCAATAGCTAAGACAACAGATTCTTTTTTGACCATCACCTATTCTCATACAATAAGAACACATTACTATCAAGCTTCTTTCATCAGGCGTGGTTAGCCTAATATAATATACACAAGTGAACGATGTACCTCACTGCAGATTGTAGCCATGATGTTTCATATCTAAGGACTAATGGTTTACTAGTACGACTGTGTGATTAATCATTGATTATGGATTTTCACCCATGTGATTGATCACGTTTGGTCACATTCAGTATCACGTTCTTAAACGTGACACCCATGTTTATGCTCTTGTGATATGAGACTCATCACCCAACTATTAATATCGAATACTAATCATTAGTAGCAATAAAATATATCAATCACGTAATATTATTATCCTTGATGACATCACCTCAATTGGGAACCAATTTTAAATGTATTTAAACCAAATATTCTGTTCTTATATCTATAACTCATTATAGATAGAATCTTGATACATAATACATATAGAGATATATCTCACATCAATAAAATAATTATAAAATAAATAGCAACTGAACATAATGTAAGATACAAAAAATACCATTTTATTAATTGTAAACAATTTTACAAATAATTACAAAGAGTATATACGAAGAAATAATGACCTTGAACCATATGATACGATTAATTCTACGGCATATCTTTAACAAAACTCCTACTTGCACTAGAGTCAGTCATCGTAATATCTTATACTCATCTTCTCGAGATGACGATTCAGTTGTTATTGTGTCACTGACTTAGTAAGTGGTTCCATTACGTTGTCTGCTAATGGAGTCTTCTGCACGATATGAACTCCGTTGAATATGTTTATACTTCTGGTGAGACCTCGGTTCTTTTGCCTAGGCAATCACTCCATTATTATCACAGTATAAATCTACTGAATTATTAATAGAAGAAACCGCTCTGAGTTCACTCACAAACTTATAGATCCAGACAGACTCCTTCGCTGCTTCAGAGTAGCAACATATTCAGTTTCTGTAGTAGAGTCAGCTATAGTTGTCTGTTTAGAACTTTTCAAACAAGCAACACCTTAATTACAAATATAAACAAATACGAACATGGACTTTCTATCACCCACATCTGATTGAAAATCAGAGTCAGTATATCCTTTGACAATCAACTCACCTCCTTCGTACATTACCTCCTTCGTACAATAAAACTAAATCCTTAGTTCTTCTTAAGTACTTAAGGATTCGTTTAACTGTTGTCCAATATTATTCTGTAGGATTTACCTGATATCTACTAGTAATACTCACAACATATGCTATATCAAGTCTAGTACATAGCATGATGTACATAAGATTATCTATTATCAAAGCATAAGAATCTTTCTCATATGCTCTCGCTTTGTATCAGCCTTCAGTTCCATCTTTTGAGAAAGATGAATACCATGACTATAAAGCAAGAATCCCTTCTTGAATTCTTCCATACCAAACTTTTTAAGTACTTTTCTATGTACAAGATTTGAGAAAGATTTATTATTTGTTTTACTTTATCTCTATAGAGACGAATACCCAGAATATAGGTTATTTCTCTCAAATCTTTCATGGAGAACACATTAGATAACCATAATTTAACCTCAGTTATCATGCCCACATAATTTTCTATGAGAAATATGTCATCTACATATAATATAAGGAATGTGATAGCATGATTGATTTCCTTTTTATAGACACACAGTTCATTAATATTCTTGATGAAGCCATATGATTTGACTGCATCATTAAATCGTATGTTCCAACTTTTGAAAGCTTGCTTCAATCCATATATGGATCTATGCAGCTTACATACTTTATGACTATCTGTTAAAACAAACTTAATGGGTTATTGTATATATATGGTCTCTTCAATAATACCATTGATGAAGACTGTCTTTACATCCATTTGCTATATCTCATGGTCATAATAAGCTCAATAGTAAGTAAAATCCGAATGGACTTAAGCATGGTAACTGGTAAAAAAGTTTCATCATAGTCAACACCATGTTTTTTAGTATAACCTTTCGCTACTAGTCTAGCTTTATAAGTCTCAACTTTTTCATCTTTGCTAATCTTTCTTTTGTAAATCCATTTGCAAGCAATAAAAAGAATTCATTCTGGTGGATCAATAAGTGACTACACTTGATTAGTAGACATAGGGTCCATCTCGGATTTCATGGCTTCAAGATATTTTTCATAATCGATATCTATTATCGCGTCTTTATAGGTTCTAGGATCTTCCTTTTGTTCATCTTCTCCTATCATGAATAATTTAAAATCATTACCTGACAAAAAAAAAATCTCTGTGGAGGGTATGATATCCTAGTAGATCTACAAAAAGATTGGTCTAAGGCTGAGGATTAGATGGAATAGGTTCATCAATATGAACAAGTTTATGTACATCAACAAATTCATCTATCTAACTTTAGTCATAATCAAACTCTTTATACTCTTCTGAGAGCTTAATTTTTCTACCTATACCACATTCTTTAATGAACTGATTCTCAAGAAACTGTGCGTGTCTACTGATTAAAACACTTCGATTAGCATGAAAGTGGAAATAATATGCTAAACTCTCTTTAGAATATCCAATAAAGCGATCTTTTTTAGATCTCACATTCAGCTTATCAGATTTAATAATTTTAACATAAGCTAGACATCCCCAAGGCCTCATATGATTGAAGCTTGATAATTTTTTATGTCATATCTCATATGGTGTTTTAAGAATTGCTTTAGATGAAGTCCTGTTCAAGATGTACATCGCAGTGTATAGAGTATATCCCCAAAGATATATAGGTAAGTCTGTGAAATTCATCATGAGTCATACCATATCAAGTAAGGTACAATTTCTCCTTTCTGATACACTATTATGTTGTGGTATATAAGAAGGCATGAGCTGAGATATTATACCATTTAATTTAAGAAAATCTAAAAATTTAGTACTTAAGTATTCTTCTCCATGATCAAATCATAGAGTTTTAATACTTTTTCCTGTTTGTTTCTCTACTTCAGATTTGAATTCTCTGAACTTTTTAAAAGATTCAGATTTGTACTTCAACAAGTACACATAACCATACTGAATAATCATCAGTGAAGGTTATGAAGTATGAGAAACCACCTCTAGCCATTTCTCTAAATGGTCCATACACATTTGTGTGTATCAATTCAAGCATTTTATTGGCTCTCTTCCCTTTACCAATAAAGGGTAATTTGATGACAGGATTCATAGATCATAATCTAATGGACCTATAAATCCATCATTACCCATCTTCATAATCCTTTTCTCTCCTATATGACCTAATATATGATGTCAAATTAATCTTGAATTAGTGTCATTTCTAGATCGTTTCTTATTAATGGTATTGGTCATGTTAACTTTATTTGTATCGAGAACATATAAACCATTCACATTCAGACCAGTGATAATCAGTTTACTTTTAAAATCAATACAACATTTATATTCATTAAAAGTAAATATATATCCTTGTTTACACAAAAGATGTACAGATAAAATATTTCTGTTGGTTGTATCAAAATACATAATATTGTATAATATAATATAATGGCCTAATATTAAAACTAATCTACATGTCCCAGAGTGAGTGGCTGTAATTATTGCACCATTCGCCATCTTCAACAAGACAGCTTCATCTTCCAGTAATTGTTTACTGTGAAGTTCCTACAAACACATACAAATATATGAGGTAGCAGCTAAATCTATAATCCAGGAATGTGAATCTGAAATAACATTTAATTTAATTTCAATAACATGACATGAAAGCATACTTGACGCCCTCCTCTATCTCAAGCTCTCTAAGTAAAGAAGACAGTTCCTCTTCCAATGTCGAAGCTTCTTACAATGATGACATTCATCACTGGCTTAAGTTTGATAACCTGTTTACCCTTTGATTTACCCTTACCCTTCTTATTGGAAACACCTCCTTTGGGTCTCACCTTAGAAGTCTTCTTGCCCTTTTTATTTTGTTTCTTACTTAAAAAAAATAGTGGCAAGAATAGCTTCCTTTCTCTTCCCTTTAGATGTTCTATTATAAAAAGAGATAATCTCATTACCCAATTTGAAAAGAGTCAACTCCAGTTTGTTCATATTATAATTGGTAACAAACGAGTTTAAACTTGGAGGAAGAGACTACAAGATCAAATTCATCTATAGTGCAGCATCCATAGAGAACCCCAAGGTAAATATTGCCCTATAAATTAATCATTTTCACAAGATGTGTATCAGGGGGCACTCTTAGACTCAGTCTCATTACGAATAAGATAGTAGATAGCTCATACCATCTCATATGTGAACTCTACTCGAACATCTCCAGTAGAAAGTGATAAATATCATAGGCATCCTGTATATCCTCATGCTGGGTTTATAAGTCATCACTCATCGAAGCTAGCATGTATGATCTTACTTTAAGACCATCATCCTTCCATCTTTAGAAGGTCTCTCTCTTCTTTGGAGATACATCTATAGGAAGGATTGTAGGTGTGGGTTCATCAATGATATAGCCAAGTTTTTTAGAATCTAGAACTATTCTCAAATTCCTGAACTAGATCTTAAAATTAGGTCTAATCAGTTTGTGGGTGTCAAGGATTTTGGCTAGCAGATTAGCCATAGAATGTGTATCACTTGATCAAAGTTTTAAATATTGATTAATTGCAGGAAAAAAGAAATACATCAGTATGTATAAATGTATATCAAACCATTTAATTTTGGACTTTAAATTAAATAGTACTCCCACTACTTAAATTAAATCTCGTATTTTCTTAATTTTATTGTAATCTTATTACAAATTAATTAGTGGGGGATTATTTTCTTATTAAACTCATAAAACCTCACCTGACAGTTAT